>UYYA01005398.1:0-24084 GCA_900624975.1 Angiostrongylus costaricensis | reverse complement strand
AATATATCAACTATCTATGCCGAGGTTCATAGAAAGTCGGTCTTTCGAGTTATGCTGAAATGAGTGTTTGTCTGAGAGCTGATTACTCGAGTCGATCGTCCCCAGTCGTTCGTCTTCGAATCGACTCGAAAGTTCTTCAGTGGAGAACCGCTCAGGCAAGGCAGCCTCACCCTGCAGCGCTCTTCTATGCAAAACCGTTGTTGTTGGTAATGATTGTCCGTTAACAATAATTGGTTTTTCAATGGTCTCAGCTACACAAACGATAAGAGATGCAGTTCCGAACTAGCTAACTCCGTAGAGTATTGGGTGGGAGGTTAGTAACTGCCACATAACTTTCGGGAGTACTTCCTCTAAGGCACCTCATTACGGCGTTGCTTAATTCGTTTGAAACGAAGGGTGGCTTAAAAGAAAACATAGCGCTATGGGTTTTCTGCTGAATGATACGCCGCCGATGAACTTCCTAGCGGCGAGCTGTTTCACCACGAAATTCTTCTCACACTTTCCATGCGCCACCGTACTTGTGGAACTATTAGGCAAAAAAATGGCGCTCTTGCCAACTTTTCACTCCAGTGGCCGCTCTAGCGTCTATATGCCTCACATGATTTGAAAACCATAATAAGCACGGCTATTATTGCACTTTTCTTCTACACTGAAGTATTCTACGGTTCCTTCAACAATGTCCCTCACCAGCTGCGGGAACCACCAAAAAAAACGATTAATACGGAGAGGGGATCAGGAATCTTCTTGCGTGGCAGAGCAGCGCCGAATGAGAAAGTTTAATCTTAGCGTAGCTCCACTCAACGAGATTTGAGCCGAAACCACAACGAAGACCCCTATTTAGACAACGACCAGATGTCTGCCATCGACTAGGATGAATAAAGCTTCACAGAAAACAAAAACTTCGAAATATTTCGCGCAAATAAGTGGGTTGGCAATTGGACAGCGACTGGCACCAAGCGTTACCATTGCGTTTATGTTCAAAGTAAAAGCCACCATTCTTGATTTCAGGTCGATACTCTACCGTAGGTGCATAGACGTTTGTTTTGTCATCTTCTCTACGCAGAAGGAGATATGGACAAATGCTTTGAATTATTGAGCGAGCAGTCTGAGTACAATAAGTTCACTAGAGAAAAGCCGAGAGGAAACTAGCATCCATTTATAAACGTTCAAGTAAACCTATCAAGAAGCGGCTGCATGATAAAGTGGCACCGAAACCAAGTAAGAAGAACATGCTCGTTCAATTCCTTTTTTCCCACACTTCACACAGGGCGCCTGTGAGAAACATGTTTCGAACAGCCACCTCTCTGTGCACAACCAGGGAAATAAAGAAAGAATCGCGCAACTTTCTTTATCCGTATAAGAGTACACCTAGATAGCAAACGAAAATCACAGCAAGGCACGCCGCTAGGAACGCACGGGATACGAAAACATAGTGGAGAAAATTTTGTTGTGAAAGGCGTTATCCTCGCACAACAGACTAAAACACCAACGCGCAAATTTCTCAAAGCTTTTTGTGTAAGTGCCAAAAATCCGAGAATGAACAGCAGTGGGGAATTTCCTGTGATAATGCATGTCTTCGCCCCGTATCTCAGAACTGATTTTTGATGCGAGGTCGTGCAATCATCAACCACATGCGACTATGAGCGGCTGTTCTTCCTAGGTAGAAGGCGGGTAAAAACGTTGGGTTTTTCGAAAAGCCGTAGGTCTTGTAATTATCGCTCAGATTTTCATGTTTCTCTTTGTGCTGTTGAAGCATTAGACCTTGTAAATTACATATTCGTGCACCCTTCCAGGCTCTGAAGGCGATACTGCCGACACGTCAGCTACCGTTGTGTTGTTTGTGTTGTATCTGTTATATGTGTAAGGAAGTAAACGCGTACTGAATAACAACGTCTCGATTGCTGTAAGAAAAAGAACGACAGGTTTTTAATCCAATGCCGAGGTTAAAAGAAAGTTGATTTTAGAAATAGAGTAAATTTGTGGTGCCTGCTGTAGGCATGGTTGTAAATTCATGCAAAGCATGGAAAGCACTCAGACAACTGTTGACGGGTGACGTTGACTACAGCAGGTACTTTTTGTCAAATATCCTTCTCTCCCTAACTGCGACAGCCTGTAAAGTGCATGGAATGTTTTGCGACAAAACACCTTCCTGAGATGGCCGTTTGGAAATTTATTGTAACTTTTACAGAGGGGCTTATTCACCGACAATCAGCGTTCATAAAATCTCATAAAAGCGCTGTGTTTCCACAGCGCTGTCTATGTGTTCTATTAGTCATGGTTTAGGAGAAACTCAGTGGTCGAGAATTCGTATAGCACTGGAATTGTGTAAGCGCTTCACATTCATCACTCACTAACGCTGCTCACCTGGTAATGGAAATGTCTTATAAATGATTTTTAAGTATTTGGTGAGCAAACGAGAGAAGTTTCTAACAGTATTTTGACAACACTTAATTTGGCGTATTTGCAGTGAACGACACTTAATTTTTGGCTATGCTGTGTGGCATCTATAGGTGTCCTGATGCCACTCCCGAATACCACAGTGACACTTATAAGTGCCATTCGTCGCGAAAGTGTTAAAAAACTTCACAGTCAAGCGATCCTATAAAAGACAACAACTTTGTGAGCTTTTCAAAAAGTCCATTGTTAATGTTAAGCAGATGTGCCTTTATTGCCTAAGGTTTAAATTTAACAAGCAGTGCAAATGACCATTCGGAAAAGTATTATTTCGTTTTCTTTCATTTCTGAGTTATCTTATTCTACACCAATTCTTCATTAGAGATATAACGAATCGTTCCGAATAAAATAAAACAAACTCGAAGCTCTTCGTATCTCAGCCATTCGATTAGCTTCTCCGCAACCCCTATATCCACGAACGTCTTCGAGCTCTCCACTTATCGGTTCAGCTGCTACTCGAAGGCTGTTATTTTTCAACGTTGCTGAGATATTGGCAAAACTCTGGACCGCAGGTATGTTCGGTGGGAAACGAACGCGCTATTGTCCTTTCCGGAGAGCACCGCGTTCACCACCACACCATGCGGGTCCTTCGTTTTCGTAGAAGCTGAGACCGTAATTGAAATCACAATGTTTTACCTAATATTTTGTGCCTACTACAATTGTCACGGCAGGGTACTAAGCGAAATACAACCACAACGTTGCTGAGATATTTGCAAAATTTAATGGGTTCGTTGCCGATTTGGGCTCCCTAGATTAATCCCTCCGACGAGTGATTTCCGATGGAGCTGATCGATCAGTTGTAGTACGAAGACTAACGTGTTGCGAGCGTTCACAGACAATCCTGTTTTCAAACGTACGACTCCTGATGTACAGGAGACGTGCTGAACCCGTGCAGTGTCGTACACTACTGTGATCGTGATAATTGCCATCATTAGCACTTCGCCATCTGCTCCGAGTTTTTCTTTGCAAGACCTTTTTCAAATACCTTACAACAATTGAACAATAATTCTAGGACACAATCTCTAAACGTGGAGAAACGGATTTTTGAGAAGGTGCAGGAGCTACCTCCATTTGATAAGCAGCCATCCTCAAAAGGTTTCTTACATAAAGTAAACACCGAAAAAAATGCAGTTATTAAAAGACAAAAAAGATAAAGCTCTCGGCATTGATCAATTTCTGAATGATGCGCCATCCATTCGACTTCACTGAGCATCGTAGGAAGTAACTAAATGCATATTTGGCCTTTACAATGATTCATAGTGGCCTACCGATATATCAAGCCGGTACTGCTATCCTCCAAGACACGACTGGTGTTAATTTGCCGAACAAGGAAGAATGGAAGGCTTCGTGAGCTTGTGGTGCGGGTATGGATTCCAAGTGTATTGCAGGGTGCTCCGATCCCTGCCCTACAGGCGCCCCTAATGCAGTTATTGGTCAAATGAAATGGTTGTTTCTGTACAAATTAGAACAAATTTTATACTTCCTGCATGGTAAAAAAGAAATTGAGAAGTCGAGCCAGCACTTTAAAAGCGATTACCTTTTTTATAAATTAGAAACTCGAAAACATTTTGAAAAGCGGTCAAAGCACCCACATTTTAGTGTCGTTACGATACTATTCCTAAACCACGCCCAGTTTCCTGTCATTATTCAGTGGAGGCCTGGTCTAAAGTGCGGGATACAAAAGCAGTCCAACAGCACGTTGTGCTTTAACGCAGTTGTTTTTTTTCACGATGCGGTTCTTGAATCTTTTAGTGAAATTCTGCAGATGAGCTTCCTTTGGTCACCAAGCCCTCTTGCGGTCCGACACAAGGCTCTCACACTTATAGAGGATTGCGAAGAAAAACGACTGGTGCTGAATGATTGCGATTTTTACTGCTAAGGATTGTTCTGCTAAGAATGTTGCCAACCGCGAGCTCTGCCTGCTTTTTGTCATTCCACTTTTGTGCTTCCTTGTTGTCATTCGATATATCGATGGATGGATTTCTTCTCAAAAGTGCATCTTTCGTGACACTGTTTTCCTTTAATTCTGCGTTTCTTTAATTGTGAGAAAGCTAAAATTTAATGTTATTGCAGCGAAAATAATATGGCATAAGCCCAGTTTAAGCTGTAGCACTTGAGAAATCAGCGCTTTCATTGAATTGCCTTCAAGTGATCGCTTTCACATTCGTTGTTTTTATTTTATACATCACTTCTGATTGTCGATAGCCATATGCCTAGGAATAGGAAAGCCGCTAGTGTAATGGCTGAGGGCCTTATCAAAACGTCGATTCGAATTTTTCTTTGAGTCGAGCTGTTTCGGAATATGTAAAACTCTTACGAAAAATAAAGAGATTCATTTTGTATTCGTATTGCTGTCAATGAGCACGAATGCCTAGGAGAAATTCATTAATTTCACAATAACCCTAGAGAAATAGAATATTCTCTTTTCATGTGAGCTTTGCAACAGGTGCAATTTACTTAATTTTTTAAGGTGCGATTCTGTTGAAAATGAAGAGTCTGGCGAACTTGGCAACAGATACGACACGTCCACTACTGCTTTCTCTTCTCGCTGTTACTACGGTGTTTGGCTGTGCAGCAGGTCCAGGTGAGAGCAGTCAATAATTCGTAGATTAAAAGAACGACTTTCAGTAAACCGGTATTAATATTATTTATATACATATACTAATAAGCTACGCATCGTATTAATGTAGATCTAGTGCGCGGATAATGTGGAGTTTTTGATTCCCGCGCTAGGATTCTGAAAGTCACTTCAAAATCATCGCCGTTGCGCTTTTGTGCCCAATGCGTACCTAGAGAAGTGCTTAAACGGATTCTCAATTTCCCATCTAAATGTTCTCTTATGTGAACACAAAGTAGTCTACCCGTTTCCCCAATATATTCCTCGCCGCATGTGCTACATGAGATCAACCATATTATTACCTAAGCTCATGCAATCCCCATCTCTCCCGTTAGTACAAATCATACAGCTTTCTGAGCTGCACAAACGATCATAGAGATGTTAACCCTGTTAAAGTAACTTAAAGCCCTCATCCATCTGTTCTTGTATGAAACAGACCATGAAGCAGTCGTCCATGTATCGACAGTAGAGTAAGGGTCGCTGATCGAGAACTAGAGCTTCCACCTTAGACATGAAAGCGATGGCAAGGCTTGGTGCCAAACGTTGCCCCATCTCCAACCCTCTCATTTTTGCAGAATATTTTCCAGACCACCTAAATACTGAACAGCTAGGACACTATTGCAGTTGCTAGTCGTATTTACGACTAGCAACTGCAATAGACACTGTTTTAAGANTAGTTGCGCAATCGACAAGCCGTGCATTTTTATTTTCTTTTCATGCTCTACGAGCAACTCGAGAATGGCTAGCATTGCGGAGTCATTCGGCACGTTGGTATAAAGTGAAGTAAGATCGAACGACTCCATTACATGCGGGCTGTTTGGCTGTGCGTGCCGTAAATGGTCCAGAAATATTTTGGTGTTGGGTAAATAGGTTGGAATGAATTTTAGCACCTGGGTTAGGATAAGGTTTAGAAACCACGTAATTCTATTCGTTGGTCTGCCTATACAACTAATGATAGGTCTAACTTTATATGACGATGGATTCGTTGACGTAATAACATCAGTTGAAGTAAGTTTATGTGTTTTGATAAGCAAGTAAGGGACAGGGCAAATAGGATGTTCGTTTTTAAGTCGAGAAATAACTGTAGGCTCTGAGCCCGCGCGGCCTTTGCCGTGTTGAGCCATTCTTGATTTAATTTTCGGTATTGGTTTCGGTATTCCTCTTCAGAGGACGTTCGATAGACGGAGATGTCGTTGAGGTGCACCTTTCTTATCCTAATATCCAACTGACTAGGAAGAACTACAAATTCTCCACCTTCATCACTAGTAGAAAGTCAAAGAGATTTCGAATTCAAAAGCTCTCTAACGTAGCGCATACAACATTTTTGTTGGTGTGTGAGGTTGGAATAGTATCGATAATTAAATAGTGAAGATATAACTCGTATATAATGCTGAGATATTTGTAAAAACTCCGGACTGCAGGTGTATGCGGTGGGAAACCAAAGCGCGCTATTGTCGTTTCTGGGGAGTAGCCAATTTTCCGACTCTCTCGATAAGGAGGCCTAGGTGTGCCTGGGACACGGGATCTATCCCACGTTTTATTGCTGAGTGTTTCTAACCACTGTGGCGTGCGGTAAGGAATACTTTGGGAAAAGCGTAGGGCACTTCGTGTCAGCGCAAAGTAGCATTTATGTAGAAAAATTAAAATTCAACACGACCTAAAGAGAAATAGAGCACAATTTAACAACGATGATGGTTTTAAAGTCACTGTCATTATCCTTGTGCCGGAATCAAAAGCTTCTACGTTCAAGACTATTGTAACGTATGGATAAGATTCAAAAGTGAAAAGATAAGCTGGAAAGACAAGCGATTTTGCAATTTTTGTGATTTGCTGATTAATTTAAAGTGATTTTATTATTCTGGTTGAGTCCTAGTCATCATCCCACGCAGACAGCACTTGGACCGTCGCATAAGCAGCAACACCGTGAGCAGTTTTTAAGTTAAACAGAAAGAGAGGAGCGGATTGGAAAGCTTTCAAGAACAACGAGGGTTTTGTGAAGAAAACAAAGAACACCCGTTTCCGCGCTCAACTTTTCGACTACGCTATACTTCTAACTTCAGCGTATGCATCAGAAATCTGGTCGATGCGCAAGCACGACGGAAGATAATGACTCAGTGTTATTGAGCGCGCACTCGGGATGACGATGCTAGGGGCACCTCTCGTCAAGCAAATGAGTGAAAGAGGCCAATGCTTTTACCTGATTCAACGGTCGAAAATCAAAAATACCGTTCTGTACCCCAAACCGTTGAAAATATACGGGCCGAACACGTTATGCGAATGAACGGTAATCGATGGACCAGAGCCATTAGTGATTGGATTCCTCGGAACATCGGATCTACAGTAGAACGACAAAGAACCCGTTAGCCGCAGTTCTCCACTAAAAGCCTAAAAAAATGTATGATTCTCAACGAAGCCCTAGATCGAGCAAAATAGTTTGGAATGCTCTTGCGCTGGACAGGGAAAAGCGGAGGATTTACCGTCGCCGACTCGAGTAACTCGACGATCAAAAGGCCGAGTGGTAATAAAAGTGATGACACCGTCAATATAAGAATTAAGGGGCAAAATCTGAGCAGCACTATTCAGTAAGGATAACGGTAACTATAACTATACGCTATTTAGGTTATTACTATAGCCTCAGCTTAACTCGGTTCAATGCCGATTTTCGCTCTCCAGATCAATCCCGTTTACGTGTGATTGCTGATGACGAAAGTTCGATAAAACTAGCTGAGAAACAGGCGAAAGGAAGGACTCGGGTGGTATGGTGGTGAATGCGTTTTTCCCGGAAAGGGTAATAGCGCGTTAATTTGATTCTCACTGCAGACACCTTCGGTCAGGAGTTTTGCAAATATCTCAGCATTCTACAAAACAAAAAAGATAGCCTAACTTACCTCTCTGAATTCGGACTGCAACTGTGGGGTCGAAGCAGCATTCTCGAGCTGCATTTCGTCCATTACAACAGATCCCGCTTGGGAGATATTACCGACTATGAGGGCTTCCACATTTTCCACCTTTAATAACTCGAAAGACCGACTTTCTATGAAACCTCGGCATAGATAGTTGATATATTTATTTATATAAACTTTTAAATTGATCTTCTTGAGCTGACGCGAGGTTGGTACAGGTCTTCGTTGCCGTTGTCGTTGTCGTTGTTGTTGATGTTGTTGGTCGATGACTGACGTTTCGGCGACTTCGCCTTCCTCAGAGCCGTTATGTTACGTGTGGGGCATCAAAAACAACGACAACGAAGATTTGTACCAACCTCGCGTCGGCTTAAGAAGGTCAGTTTATAAGATCACATAAATAAATATATCAACTATCAGTAGATAATGCCAAGTTATTAAAGTCACAACGATCATCATGTATTTGGACCTTTTGCAACACTTTTTTTCATTTCAACACCTTTCTAGGGCAGTGTTGGTTCGACGACGCCTCAGATTCACGAAATTTCCCATCCCTCCACGAACCTGAAATTAGTATCAGGCTTGGCTGGTCATAGCCCACTGTTTGCAATACAAATAGTGGCGCGGCCAGCGAAGACTCCAGGAAGGATCGAATCGACCATCATTCAACGGCATTCATGAAGAGAGGAGAGTCTTCATAGAGCGATCGAATGTGTTAGGCAAACTTTGAAGGTTTTCGTGTGATGGGTGCGATGGAGCGAATCGAACGCAAGAAGTGCTTGGGTGCGCACAGTGGCTGTGAAGGATAGGTTATGGGAGACAAATTTTAAATAAACTGGACAACTTTTATTCACACATTCGTAATATTGTGGTGTTAGCATTCAACTTGTATTTGTTCGGCAGAAAACTACGAGATTTAGCTGCAATGAGCTCAAGGACCTTTAATGTTATGGGCTTCACCTTGCCGTTACCTATGGTTTACTCAATGGCAGCTGGTGCAACTGCTCAGGCACCTACTATTTCAACGAGCGAAAATGGAGCCAAACAATTTGTGTCGCGTATTGTAATGCAAGCAGTGAGTTCGCATTTTTCGGATACGCTCAGTGAGAGCATCAGTTTCTAATAATTTCGCTTGCATCTTCATATTAACACGGTTCGTATTGCTTAAGACATTTTAGTTAAAATGTTCAATGTAAACTCAACCGGCTAGTGAAAACTCTGTTTTCCAGGTTTTTGATGTTCTCGAACAGCAGGGTCGCGGCGCCGGCCTTCCGGACCCAATAATCCAAGTCATTTTGGGTCAGCTCACTGTGAACATCACATACCAACCCTTGCGATGCGACAGTATTTCTGTTAACCCAATGGCAGCAGCGAATAGTTAGTTATCAGTTTTCAAAATCTATTCGAAAAGACCCTCCCAATGCTAGCAAAGTTTTAAAGAACGCTATTGCCTTGAATGCTGCCATGAGTCTTTAATCCGACCGTTTTAAGGATAATATGCGAAAGGCGCAATTGTGATAAAGGTGCTTTCGTAACGTTAACTTCACTTTCGACAAGTGTTTTAAGACTAGTGTATCAACTCAGTCTTTGAATTCCTTTTGCTCCTCTTCCAGTGGTTACCATTTTCATTACAATTATTATTATCGTATAGGTGGGTTAGTGTTGCAGTCTATTACATCAGAAAACAGGGTTCTGCTTAAGCTCCGTACAACGCTCCCCTTCCACGTACATCGGAACGCCTTAGCTGAGATATCTCGAGAACTGCGAAAAGGATGGAATCGACTTGGTTGAAAAGGTATCCATGACGAGAGAATAAGACTAGGACAGATGTCTGCGGTCTGGATCAAGCGCGTTATTACCTTTCCGAAGGCTAAAAGGTTCACCACGGCATAATTCGGGTCCTTCATTTTGCCTTTCTCTCACCAAGTCTTCTAAGAAGGCATATTTTTATTTTTTTTACCTTTTTTGCCAATTTTTTTAAAACAGAATAACTTCGCCATCCTCACTTTGTTATTATCAGCAATTACTTGATACTTGGTACTTAAATGGCCTGTCCTCTCTGGTTCTGCGAGCCGCTGCACAACCTCCATTTCTCGGAGATCTGCTGGTTAACCCATTGCTGTTCTCTGAAATCCCGAGGTCAGTCTGGCCAAAATTCGCGCCAAGTCTTCACCATCACAGGCAGTCGCAGCTCTTGTGGAGCAAAGGGAGATTTTTCACCATGTGATTATGATACCAGGATGGTGGTGGATCCTGGTATTGTTTACTCTTAGCTAGGCTTCTTGATGGAAACGCCGGTATTCTTCTCAGCTTTGGAGACCCTGCCCGTGGGACGAATTCCTTCACTGCACATCGCAGTCCGATATCCAGGAGCATCCTCCAGCCGCGATGAGACGGTAAACCGTAAGGAGTATTTTTAAGAAATACCATTAACAATTTAGAGTATCACCAACGACGTCTGGTTCAGAAAGTTCGAGTTGACTTCTTTTTCATTTGACTTTTCTTCGAGTGAAAGTTAAGAATCTGCAGACAAGAAGAACCAAATAAGGGTATAAGACCGCTTTTTTAGTGACGATTGTATCGGGATTGGAACTCAGCTGAAAATAATAAATCAGAGCAGGTAAACGTGTATGACAAATTCGTCTTGAACAGCTTAATGGACGTCGAAGACAGCGAAGAGGTGCTATTCCACTTCTCACGTAAGCATTACGCTTCCATGTCAATTCGTGCGGTTGGTCCTCACACGACATACTCAGTGGAAGACTCATAGAAAGCGGCTCTGAGGAAGGCGAAATCCGCCGAAACGTCAGCTTTTACGTGAGTGTGGAAGTGGAATAGCACCTCGTGTTTGCTGAACAGAAGTGGAAAGAATTGTTTAATCAATGCCGAGGTTAATAGAAAGTCGAACGTGGGAGTTACAGCGAAGAGGGCAAAATTTTTCATACTCAGCCCTTCTTCTGTAAGTGCGATATTCCTCAGCTTTTTTTTTCTGCACAGCTTAAGTGATTCGTACAAACAATTTGTGTTCCTCGTCTTTAAAATAAAAAAGGAAATACAACCACAGCGTTGCTGAGATATTTGCAAAACTCTGGACCGCAGGTGTCTATGGTGGGAAACGAACGCGCTATTGTCCTTTCCGGAGAGTAACGCGTTCACCACCACACCATGCGGGTCCTTCGTTTCGCCTGTCTCTCAGCTATTTCTATCGATCTTTGCGTTCGTTCTCCACCATAGACACCTGCGGTCCAGAGTTTTGCAAATATCTCAGCAACGTTGTGGTTGTATTTCGCTTAGTAACCTGCCATGAAAATTATAGAAGGCAGAAAACAAAAACGTTAAAAAAAGGAAACTTTAGAGTCATGTAGATGACCATAAAGACACATAAGAAAAACCAAATCTCTCTTGCCATTTTATTTTTGGAAGGGGTAGAGGAAATAGGGATCATCAGAGTGTTTATATGCGCAGTCCATGTTAATCAGATGCAAGGTCTGGTCCGACCACCTCCATAACGCTCTCTTTCAATCCACATGGGAATTGCTTGACAACTCACAATGCTACTAACAGTAGATGCACTATCCATTCGACCAGCATTCTACGACATTCATGAAGAAATCAAAATCCTCAAGCAGCAGGGAGATAAAATGTAAACACTGCTTTCTTGGTTTTGGGATGTTGTGCGGGTGGAGGACAATTTAACACGCAATCTGCTCAGCAAAATACTTTCGCAACCTCAACAGATAAAACGTGATAAATAAATTCTCACTCATATCGCTCGTATAATAAACAGATTCTATTAAATATTCAACGTTTCAATTAACTGAAGCGACTTTCGCTTCACCTCGGCGTGAGTAATCAATAAATTTGCTAAGATTGTTCAGCGTACACGAGGTTGTCAAACAACTTTTACTGGGCTTAGGCTTAGGTTTTAAAGCCTTCGTCTTTATGAGAGCCGAAGAACCACATCTATGGCCCGTAGTCGCTGCTCCTTGCGTTCTCCGACTTCGTAGCCGTATCGATTCGAATTTTCTCCGGTGGAGCACCACTTAAATGAGAACATCAACATCACTCGGTCCACTTTATAGAGGACGGTTGTTCACTAGTTTTCGACTGACAATGATTTCTTTCCATGTCGACAGTTCATCATGTAGCAGTCGGTATAAGAATAGTCATCACACGAGACGGATCATGGAATAATGGTAACAAAAACCTTTGCAGTAGTTTTTATTGTGAAATGATACAATCAGTAAAAAGGCGAAAAATAGAGACACCAAACAGTTTCCTTTTGTACGGCTTTTGAATGAATCCAAACTATGCATTTAGTAATAAACGAGTTACTTGCAGTTCCGGCCATGGCGGACATGAACACCTGCGTCATCATCGGCAATACGGTCACTGCCATATGCCGCGTGGCGGGAAATTGCATGTTAAATGCTGCTATGGGTTTCCAGCCTTTTCCACCCACAGCCTTAACAATTTCAGGAGCTCTAACGGTTTGAATCTCAGTTTTTGCGTAACTTGGTTTCCAAAAAAAAATTTGTGCAGACCACAAATGTCATCATGGCGAATTGGAGTAGGGAGATGTGGCAAGAAGTGGTGAACAGAGTGGTTCGAATGCTGGCGTCGGGACCGTTTGCTGCGAACTTCATCTCGGCAGTTGCAACCGTCTCATGAAAAAAGACGCCGACCGAGGACTCCTTGGAACGAACCATCCATTGATATGATACTTCAAACTGTTGTCTTGTGAAATCAATAAACTGACTGACCGGAAGGTGTTCAATAGTCAAGGAGGCGTGAACAAATACAGTAAAGTGCACTGCATTAAGCATATTTCGCTTACCAGTAGTTATTTGATTAAAGTTTTAACGTCTATAAAATGAAGCAAAAACACTATGTTTAACGTTTTATTTTCTGCCTTCTATAATTTTCACGGTAGGTTACTAAGCGAAACACAACCACACCGTTGCTGAGATATTTGCAAAACTCTGGACCGCAGGTGTCTATGGTGAGGAACGAACGCGCTATTATCCTTTCCGCGGAGCAACGCGTTCACCACCACACCATGCGGGTCCTTTGTTTCGCACGTCTCTCAGCTATTTCTATCGATCTTTTTGCCACAGCAATCACTGTATTTCGCTTGGTAACCTGCCATGAAAATTATAGAAGGCAGAAAACAAAACGTTAAACATTGTGATTTCAACTACAGCCATAGCTTAACTGGGTTCTATGCCGATTTGTGCTCTCCAGATCAACCCCGCTGACGGGTGTCTCTTTTCCAGTTAAAATATAGTGTTTTTGCTGAGATATTTGCAAAACTCTGGACCGCAGGTGTCTATGGTGAGGAACGAACGCGCTATTATCCTTTCCGCGGAGCAACGCGTTCACCACCACACCATTGGCTGAAAATATGACGAGGCAAGGTTTGAAACAGAAATTCGAACAGAACTGTGTTCCGTCATCCACTATAAATTTTCTACACCTGCTGGCATGGTGGGAGCCAAATAACTTTGCTACAAGACTGAGTTTCCTTTTAGAATTTTGTTTCAGCTTTAGGATTTTTACTCCTCATTAATCCTCCGCACTCACACAGTTCTTCTTTACTATGGCATTCAAAGAACTTTCGGCAGTTGACACATTGACTACTAACGAACAATCACTCGTCGGCAGGATTGATCTGGGAAGCCCAAATCGGGGTTAAAACCAACTAAGCTAAGGCTTCGAAGTCACAATGGACATCATTTTAATATACCCTGTGTAACTGGCAAGGTAACGTGAGATTGTTGTCAACATTTATTCGGCTAACGCTTCGGCGTCTTCGTATTCCTCAGAGCCAATGATTCGAATCGATGCCCACAGACATTCTTCTTTCCGTTGTGACGTCTTCTTCGCTTTTGGAGACTGACCATCTTTAGTGGAATATCTCAAAAAAATTGAAACAGTGGAAACAACAAGTTCCTATCAACGGACAATCAAGGCTGTCTGTAAAAGAATTCAGTATGTAAAGGCATTCTACTTATATAAAGAATCCGGATGGCTGGCTAGTCACGAGTCTACCTAGTGCGTCCACAAATGGCGGATAGGGGTTAATCGCTGACGTAAGTGACCTTTGTTTCCCTGAGACGCAGGTGGATCCAGGGAATGAACTCCCTGTTTCTGCAGCGCCAATTTGGCACGTACTTTCTGCATTTACGAAGCGTATTCATGCACGCGCTTGTGGGTGCGTTCTGGTTTATGCGGATTGTATTCTATGGGTCAATTCGACCAAAAGCCTACAATCAAGTGACAGGGAAGTGTAAGGGAGGCGGTCAGGAGTCGCCTCCAAAAAAGAGGCTCCATGTCCACTCTGCGAGAACCTGGCAAGCTACCCATGAATATAGTCAGCCCCCACGTTGACAGCCCAGCAAGATATAGGTGGGTATAAAAAAGCAAAAAACACTAAAAGAAACAGGTCTTATTCCGCTGACCTGAAAGAGCCCACAATTTCGCAGCGTTGGGTATGACGAGTACGGAGAGCCTGCTAAAATCTCAGAACCAGTGGAAGCTGCCTGGATTTCAAAGAACTATGTTGACGATCTGCACCTACAATGTATGGAGAAGAACTGTTCCTCGAAACTTGAGACAGTAGTCGGCGGCGTCGGCGTTTCCGTTAGCACGTGTTTGTCCATGAACATTCATTCATTCGAACAACTAACAACTAACTGGTAACAAACCGCACCAGGGAAATACGTCAAATAGATAAAGCTTTTCAAAATCTCATTCAATTTGCCCACGTGCCTGCAGTTCAAAATTCAGCCGATTGTGCAACGAGGGTATTAAGGAAGTCCCAGTTAAAGAGCCATTATTAGTGGATAAGACCCGATCTCATTAGAGAGTTTGTTTTTCTGAAGGAAATCAATTCTTTTGCGGTACCAAAAAATGTGGAAATGAACTGCAATTCTATTTCTGAATGAAGTGACAGCGAAATTGAAGCGTCAATTATGCGAAAGAATTTGCCGCACTATTCCAGAAATCGAGTTAGCATCTTCTCAGTCATATATTACAGCAGTCGAACATGAAGCGGCACTAAGAGTGATCATGCGAAACCACCAACGAAACACCTATCCCGAGATGACAAAAAGATTACTTTATCCCTTTAGTGTCGTTAAAGATCAACACGGAATTTTTCGCTGCAAAGGACGCCTAAATAAAGCAAACATTCCCTTCGAAGAACGACAACCAATAATCATGCAAACAAAAACAAGATTAGCTGAAATTATGGTAAGCGATGCACATTTACCACTTCATTGCAGCATCAGTTAGCCAATGACAAATGTTAGAAAACGATTCTGGGTCGAAACATTCTGACGTCTGCCGAAGAAAGTTATAAGGCGATGCGTTACATGCCAAAAAATGAACAACTTGCCTTATAAGTATGCAACAATTGACGACCTACCGATTTTAATTGAAGAGGAATATAAACACAAACGGTTAGTGAAAACTGTGTTTTCTAGGTGTTTGACTTTCTCGAAGAGTAGGATCGCGACGCCGGCCTGCCAGACCCAATAATCCAAGTCATTTTGGGTCAACTCACTGTGAACATCACATACCAACCCCTGCGATGCGACAGTGCTTTTGCTAACAAAATGGCAGCAGCGATTAGTTAGTTTTCAGCGTTCAAAATCAATTTAAAAAGTCTCTCCCAGTGCTAGTGAAATCTTAAAGAACGCTATCGCCTTGAGTGCTTTCATAAATCCTGAATCGTACCATTTCAAAAAAATATACGAAGGACACAAATGCGATAAAAATGTTTTCGTAACGTTAATTTCATAGCTTTCGGCAAATGTTTTAGGACAAGTGTATCAACTCAATGTCTGAATTATAGTTGCTGCTCTTCAGCGATTATCATTATTCATTACTATTATTACTATGTTATAGGTGAGTTAGTATTGCATTCTATTACATCAGGAAACAAGGTTCGGGTTCGGCCCCAAACAACGCCACCTTTACACCAACATCGGAATGCCGTAGGTGGGCTATCCCAAAAACTGCGAGAAGGATAGAATCGGCCTGAGTGAAAAGGTATTCATGACGGAAGAAGAATCCTCCGTCAGCAGCCGAACCCTCATATAGAATATTCGAAAACTTTTGTGTGTTGTGATTGCGAAATTGTGTGATTGAGAAAAAGAAACAAATGGTGTATAGGAAATACTGGATCTGCACTGTGAATGCGGTAGGGAGTCGAGTAAAACAAAATGAATAAAATAACCATCATAAAGCTGAGATACTTGCAAAACTCCAAACCGCAGATGTCTGTGGTCTGGATCAAGCGCGTTATTACCTTTTCCGAGAGCCAAAACGTTCACTACCACATTATTCGGGTTTTCATTTTGCCTTTTTCTTCTTAGTTTTCTATGAAAGTATATTTTTCATTTTTTTTAATTTACTTCCTTATTTTGTCTTAACAAAATGACTTCGCCATCCTCACAGCATTTACTTGTTACATGATACTTGAATGGCCGGTCGTCACTGGTTATCTGGGTCCCAGCATAATCTCCATTTTTTGGAGATCTGTGGGTTAACCCATTGTTGCTATCTGGAATCACGGGGTCAGCCTGGCCAAGGTCTGTCCCAGGTCATCACCACCACAGGCAGTCGCAAACCATATGGAACAGAGGAAGATTTACCACCATGAGACTTTGATGACAGGACGGTGGTGCATCCTGGTATTGGTTTACGCATAGCTAAGCTTCCTGATGAAAACGCTGGACTCCGTCTCAGCTTGGGAGACCCTGCCGGAGGGTCGAAATCTCAAGTTGTACATCGCAGCCACACCATCAGGAACACCTTCCAGCCACAATGAGGCGGTAAACCGTTTAGAGAATTATCAGGAATTAACATTAACAATTCAGAGTATAATCAACAACGTCATGTTTAGACTGTTCGAGTTAATTTCTTCCTTATTTGACGTATTTCGCTTTTTTGAGTGAAAGCGTTACGAATTTGCCGACAAAAGAGCCAAATAAGGGTAGAAGATCGCTTTTTTAGTGGAGGCTGTGTCGGGATTGAATCGCAGCTGTAAATTATGAATCAGAACCGCTAAACGTGGATGAGAAATTCGTCTTGAACAGCCTAATGGGCGTTAAGTTAGCGAAGAGGGCTAAATTTTCCCCACTCATTCTTTCTTCTATAAATGCGATATATCTCAGATTTTTTTCTGCACAACTTAAGTGATTTTTGCCAACAATTTATGCTCCCTGTTTCTAAAATAAAATTGAAGAAGAAAATTCACAAGTCTTGTGGGTGATTATGGGGGCACATCATGAAGGCCATACCTATCCTGTTATGTATTTTAGGAAACGGCAGGGGAAATAGGGGTTAACGGAGTGATTGTTAGTTCAGTCCATGTTACAGGAGTTAAGTTTTGTCTCAGCCACCTAAATATAGCTTTCTTTTAAAGCACATAAGAACACTTTTGCTTGAGAACTCTCAAGGTTGAAAGCACAATCCCTCATACCAGCATTTTACGACGTTCATTATGAAGCCAAAATCCTCAAGTGGCACTGAGATAAAAGGCAAAACAATTCACTGTTCGATGCTTTTCTTCATCAAGCAGACACGAGCTTGTTATTATAGGATTTGTTAGGATACCATAGCTGACGTTTCGGCGGTTAAGCCTTTTTCAGAGCCGTTTATTTGTCGTAGGTATTTAAGTTAGTTGATGGATAGCAGCCCCACAGAGTAATTCATTGGCGATAACTCGTAACTTAATTCACTGTTTTCTTAAATCCCACCTAATGGGCTTTTTTCAGAGCTTGGAAAAGTCAAATTGACACAAAATCTACCCAGCCAAACACTTTCATAACCTCAGCTGATAGAACTTTTGTCGAAGAAATTCTAACTCGCATAATAAACAGCTTCTTTTAAATACTAATCAATTTAATTAATTGAAGCTGCTTTCACTTAACCTCTGCGTGAGTAATCAGTTAATTTGTTAAGATTATTCGGCGTACACAAAGATATTAAACAACTTTTACTATGCTTAAGTTTCGACTCCTTCGTCCTCTTGAGATCCGAAGAACCGCGTCTTTGATCCTCAGTCGCTGTTCAGCGCGTTGTGGGTCTTCATAGTCGTATCCAGTCGAACTCTCTTCAGCGGAGCACCATTTAAATAAGTATATCACTTAGCCCATTCTATAGATGGCGGTTGTTCGCTAATTCTCGAGTGACGATGGTTTCTTTTCATGTCGACAGTTCACCCTGTAGCAGTGGGCATTAGAGTAGGTCATCACACGAATCGTCAGCATCGTCGGCATGGAAAAAAACCATTGTCAATCGGCAATCATTTAAGTACCATCCTGTGTAAAAGGAACGCTGCCGAGTTAGATTCTGACTGGAGTGGTGCTTCGCTTGAGAGGATTCGACTCGATGCGACTACGAAAACCCATATTGAGACGTCGAACGGCCCTGTGCCATCGAGTCGGATCATCGTCTGTGAAAAAGGACGTTGAAAAGATAGCCATATAAAAGTTTTATCGCAACTTCAGTTTTGCTAAACAATGTTAATATTCGTTTGTAATGCGGAGATATTTGCAAAACTCCGGACCGCAGGTGTACGCGGTGAGGAACGAACACGCGCTGTTGTCCTTACCGGGGAGCAGCGCACTTCACCACCACACCATCCGGGTCCTTCGTTTTGCCTGTCTCTCAGCTAGTTCTATCGATCTTTTTGCCGTCAGCAATCACCTATCAACGGGATTGACTCCGGTAAGAACAACAGCGCGTGTTCGTTCCTCACCGCATACACCTGCGGTCCGGAGTTTTGCAAATATCTCAGCATTACATACAAGTTATACCCCGCTGACGGGTGATTGCTGTGGCAAAAAAAAGATCGATAGAAATAGCTGAGAGACATGCGAAACGAAGGACCCGCATGGTGTGGTGGTGAACGCGTTACTCCCCGGAAAGGACAATAGCGCGTTCGTTCCCCACCATAGACACCTGCGGTCCAGAGTTTTGCAAATATCTCAGTAACGTTGTGGTTATACAAGTTATATTTTGCAACATACTCTGCCATTAAAAAGAAAAAGGTAGTAAATAAAAGGATTAAGAATGTTAATATTGATTATTAGCGTTGTGGTTAAGTGAGAGTAGGTTTGGTAAATCATCATTTCGCTTGGTTCAGGCTACTCGCTGTTATGTGAACGGTAAGTGTTTAAAGGAAGTTTTTTTCGGGTGGATAAAAACCATGCACTAAATTTTATCGGCTTAGTTGTGAAACTGTCTGGCTGAGCAAATTACTTGTCAGCTTGTTTTTTTTTGGCCTCTGAAAAACGATCTAGCCGGGAGGTCAGATGTGGAAACTCAATAGTATGATAAAAACCTCGTGTCTACTCATTAATAAAACAATGAATTATTGGTCAATGACGAGATTAAAGAAAGGTCGCCGCTTGGATTTGCAACACGCGAAACAATGGACGACCTTCGAGGAATGGGACCGAAGCGGATGGAATGGAAGAAACGCGTGGAATGATCACAGTGAGTGTCATGATGGGTCATGCGGTAATGATAGCAAAAATCTTTGCAATAGTTTTTATTGCAAAATAATACAAGAAATAAAAGAGCAAAAAGTAGAAACAGAAAACAGTTCTTTTGTAAGGCTCCTGAATGGATCCAAACTATGGATTTAGTAATAAACGAGTTGCTTGCAGCTCCGGCCATAGCGGGCATGAACACCTGCGTCACCATTGGCAATGCGATCACTGCCATACCACTAACTGAAAAAATGTGATGAAATAAGGTTTGAAACAGAAATTCGAACAGGACTGTGTTCCGTCATCCGCTGAAAATTCTTCACACTTGGTGGCATGGTGTCAGCCAAATAGTTTTTCTAAAAACTAGGCATTTGTCTAGGATTTTGTTTCAGCTTTAGGATTTCTATTCCACACAAATCCGCACTCAAGCAGTTTTTCTTTACTGTGGCATTTCTTTACTGTGGCAAAGAACTCTCGGAGGCATTCATACACATTAACTATTAAGGAGCAATCACCCGTCGGGAGGAGTGATCAGGGAACGATCGGGAAACACCAATCGTGTTTGAAACCAACCAAGCTCAGGCTGTATTCGAAATCTCAACAAACAACATTTTAATGTACCCTGCGTAATTATATGCTAACGTGAGGTTGTTATCAACATTAATTTGGCTGTTTCGTCGTCTTTATCTTCCTTAGAGCCAATGATCCGACTAGATGTCCACAGATATTCTTTTTTTTCGTTGTGCTGTTGCTGTTTTCGTCGCGTATGGAGCCTGAATATCTTTAGTGGAATCATTCTCGATGAAAACAGTGGAAGCAACAAATCACTACCAACGGACAGCAACGATTATCTGAAAAAAAATTCAGTATGCAAGGGCATTTCCTCTACATGAAGGATCCGGACGGCCGGATAGTCGCGAGGCTTCTCGGAGCGTCCCTAAGTGGCGCGCATGGAGGCTAATTGAGAACGAAAAGCCACCATTGCTTTTTTGAGACGCAGGAAGATCAAGAGGATGGGCTCCCTATTCCTGCAGCGCCGATTAGGCACATACTTTCTGTACTTAACAGGCCCATTCATGCACGCTTGTGATGCTTGTATTCTACGAGTCGATTCGGCGAAAAACCGGCAATCAAGTGACAGGGAAATATATGGGAGGAGGTTCGGAAACTCTGCCGTCAAATAAGCTCCATGTCCGCTCTGGGACAGCCTCGCAAGCCACCCTTGAGTATAACCAGCCCCAAGTGTAGAGCCCAGCAAGCTATGCGTGGGTATCAAAAATCTAAAAACAGTAAAAGAAACGGGCCTTCTCCTGACCTTGGAGGAACCCTCAATTTTGCAGCGTTGTGTAGGGCGAGTAGGGAGATTCTGGTAAAATCTCGGGACCAATGGAAGCAGCCCGCATTGCAAACAGTGCGCGAACACTTGCATCTGAATCCTCTGTAGAAGAGTTGCTCATGCAAGCAAGAAGGATAAGATATGACGTCATAGGCCTGGCCAAGACGAGAAGACGCCAACTTTTCAACGCCGTCTATAACACCTGAGAAGAACTGTTCCTCGGAACATGCGACTGTAGAGGAGTCGGCAGCGTCGTCGATTTCGTCAACACGAGTTTGTTCATAAAAATCAATTCATTCGAACATCTTACAACCCAAATCGTACGTTTACGATTAAAAAGGTGTAGATCAATTCCAGCTCTTCGTCGCTTACGCGCCGACTCAAACTATGACGAAGAAGAAGTCAAAGCGTTCTATATGGACTTGGAGAAGATATACAGGGAAGACCACATATTCTTCAGGGTCATCACTGGAAATTTTAACACCAAGATTGGAAAAAGAAGAATTGCTAAAAAACGTCACGTTGGTACCAAGGGATTAGAATAGAACGAACAGGGTGAGCGGCTGTCTGAGTTTATCATAACGACCATGACCATCCATGGTAACTCGGAATTCCGGAAGCCTCGCCCTCAACGATGAACGTGGGAGTCTCGAAATGGCAAGTACAATAATGAAATAGACCACATCATTGTAAAAAAAAGCTTTGCTTAACCGATGTCGGTTTTGTCCTAAAATTCTACGCGAGATTTGACCATCGCCTCTTTCGTGTAAGATTTGATTTCTTGCGGAAAGAAGAAAAAGCCGCTAATTGAAAAGCCGAAGTCCTAGAACCACTATAAACTGGGACTTATGTATATTATTAGCCGGTTGTAGGGAGGATGGCGTTGTCGATAACATCGACGAGGAATACGATCGGCTCACTCGACATCTTCACGTGGCGCTAAGAAAGCTGAAATTGCGAAAGTCACCAAGAGACGTCTGTCGGTAGAAGCACTCGAGCTGATATGTTAATGTGGAATCGCGCGAGGTGCAGGTAACTAAGAACTATCGTCGATACTTGCAAAACAATGCAGACAGGAAGTAAAAGAATATCTTAAAAAGAGAAGAACAGTAGTAATCGTCGAAACTGCAGAGGAAGGGGAAAGAATTCGCAAATTCCACCGAAACTTCGCCAATTACAAAACCAAGATGATTGCATTCCGACACCCAGACGAAACAGTTGCAGCATCCAGAAAGAAAATAGCGAAAACCATTTATGAATACTACTCAAATCCTTCGATAACCACGCCCACCTTCTGTCATATGAATTAAAGGAGGATAGATAAGTTGTACCACCGGTTCTCTCTTCTGAAATCCAACATGCCATTTCGTCGGTAAAAATCGAACAGCTCCGGATCAGGAGAGGATAAGACATGAACACCTGATGAACCCTCTGCCAGTATTCATAAACACACTGGCTTGCCTTTTCACACGGTATCTCAGTATCTCTGGTATGCAAGATCTTTATTTAATCGAAGGCGAGCAAGGCCGAGCTAATGTACAGGAAAAGTGACCTCCACGATATCGGCAACTATCGGCCAATCTGCTTTCTGTGTGCTGTCTACAAACTTCTCACCCGAGTTATCCTAAACAGAATTGGCGCAACACTGGACGAAAGACAGCCATGCGAGCAATCGGGTTTCGAAAAGATTTAGTACGATGAACCACATCCAAACGATAACAAGACTCATTAAAAGTGTTGCGAGAGTACAAAAGACCGCTCTGTCTCACTTCCACCGATTTAAAAAAACCCGTTGACTCAATTGAGATAGAAGCAGTCATGGAAACCCTTGATAGTAAAGGACTCCCTACTCAGTACATAAAAATTCTACGTGAGCTGAACAAAAATTTAACAACCAAGGTACCACCATTCTACAACGATATTAACATTGACGTCAAAAGAGGAGTTAGGCAAGGCGATACCATGTCGCCAAAATTATTTTTCGTCACTCTCCAAGACGTCAAGCGAACATTGGAATAGGTTAATATGGCAGTGAAAATCGTTGGTAGGGAATTACATTACACCATCTCTGATTGGCTGATAACATCGTCCTTATAACATCAAATATTAGCCAGGCGGAACGAATCCTTTTTGATTTTGATGAAGCTTGTGAAAAGTTTGGTCTTGGACTAAATTTCACGAAAATGAAGTTCATGAGAAACTGAATGTTTTCCAGTGCTCCATTCACGATCATAAAAACCAATATCACCGAGTGCCTTAGTTATGTGTATCCATGTAGCCAATTTAACATGTTGAACGACTTAGCTCCAGAGCGTCGCAGAAGGAAACGAGTTCTCGAGAGCATCGAGGATGTAGTGAAGAAGACAAAGAACACCCGGCTCCGTGAGCACCTTTTCGACTCAACGGTACTTGCCTAACGTATATGTCAGAAGCTTTGTCGCTGCTTAAGAAGGATGAAAGATCACTCAGCGTTATCGAACGCCCAGTCGAAAGGACGACGCCAGGAGTGTACCATTTCATTCAAGTAAGGGAAGGGATCTGAAGCTCCGACTTGCGACCAACGATCAAAAGTCAAAAATGCCGTTATGTACACCAAACCATCGAATATAAGGTGGGCCAGACACATAATGCGTATGAATGACAACCGATGGATAAGAGCCGTTAGTGACTATATTACTCGGGATGTCAAACGCACTGCAGGAAGACTACCGACCCGATGATTAGAGTTTTCCACGAAGAGCCTAGAAGAAAGATATGATGCTCAACGAGCCCTTACAGCGTGCAGAACCTCCTGGGCTACTCTTGCCCGCGACAAGGAAAAATGGAGGAATTACTTGCGCCTCCTCGAGTCGCTCGACGATCAACGGGACTATAGGTGATATAGGTGAAAGACATCTCCGGGTGATTATGACTCATTCGAGAGATTTTCCAGTGAAGAAGATAGGCTTGATGCGCAACAAAGACACCACATCGAGAAGACGAACGAGTGTGAACGTCGACTCGGATCATCGACTCAAAGGAAGACAAAGATGTCAAAACGTTAGCCTAATAAATATTAGAAACAACCTCGCGTTTGCCTTTCAAGAAACAAGGCACACTGTTCATTCATACCGAGGCTAAACGAATGTCGGTTTACAATGAATGGACCTTTTATTTAGTGCCTATTGTTTTTCATGCCAAAGTATTATGTGAGATAAAAAATGTATCACGTTCCGAGGAATATTTAATTCCGCATATCCACCTTCGAAGTCAGCAATAATGTAAATGGGA
>UYYA01005397.1:0-24128 GCA_900624975.1 Angiostrongylus costaricensis | reverse complement strand
GTTAAAACCATCAGTTATTTCTCATCTCAAAATTGACTTACCAACATGTCCCGTCCTGTACTTATTAAAACCCATAAGTTAGTATCCAGCGATGATCTCGTGTCTACCAATCCATCGTTATTTAAGGTTAGACCTATCATTAGCTGCGTGGATGGGCCAACGGAGAGAATAACGTGGTTAATAACCCTAATACTTACTCAGTTGTTGAAGTACATTCCAGCTCATCTAACGAACACCCAAATGTTCCTGGATCGTCTACGTAACGCGCGACTCAACAGCGCGTACGTGGTGGAGTCCCTCGACGTCACTGCCCTCTATACGAACGTGTCGAATGACTCCGCTATGCAAGATATAAAGGAGCTCCTTATACAACACGAAGGAGCAATGAACATGTACGGCTTCTCGATTCAGCAGTTGATGACACTCTTAAAGAAGTGCCTGAACTGCTCAATCTTCAGATGGTCCGGGAGGTATTACGCACAAATGAGAGGGCTGGCAATGGGACAACGACTGGCTCCAAGCCTTGCCATTGCACTCATGTCTAAGGTGAAAGCGCCAGTAACCGACCTCGGTCCGTTACTCTACTGTAGATATATACATGACTGCTTGGTCATTTGTTCAACGCAAGAAGAAATCGACAGATGTTTCGAGTTGTTGAACACACAGTCAGAGTATATTAAATTCACCTGAGAGAAACCAAAAGAAGACTGGCTTCCATTTCTGAACGTGCAAATTAGCCTATCAGAAAACGGCTACATTATGAAGTGGTATCGAAAGCCAAGTAGTAAAAACGTCCTAGTTCATTACCTCTCGTTGGCGAGACGGGTAAGCCACTCTGCATACGTATAAAAGAACACCTAGTCGGTAAACGTAAACTAAGTACTCCACTAGGTACGCAAAGCACGCAGAAACATAACGGAGAAGATTTTGAAGTAAGGGTTACGATCCTCGCGCAAGAATCGAGAACACAAGCGCGCAAAACTCTAGAGGCATTCTGGATAAATTCCAAGAATGCAAAAATGAACCGCAGGGAGGAATGCCTCATTATCACGCGTGATATTGGACAGTATATAAACCTGTTATTCTGATGGGAGGGGCACATTACGCTTCCATGTGAATTCTGTGCGGTCGGTCTTCACGCGACATACTCAGTGGAAGACTGATAGAAAGCGGTGAATGTGCAGAGCTACGCTAAATGTGATTGAAATCTTGGTTTAGAGTTTTCTCTGCTTGGTTATGGAGGTGTTTGGTCGAGTGGATTGCTGTCAACTTGACCCTTCCAGGCTCTGAGGAAGGCGAAATCCGCCGAAACGTCAGCTTGTGCGTAAATAAAGAGATAAAATAGCACCTCGTGCTTGCTGAACAGAAGTAGAAAGATATATTCAATCAATTCCGAGGTTAATAGAAAGTCGGACTTGGGAGTTAAAATTCTGTGAGTTGTTAGAGTTATTCAGATTATCATATTTTTTCATTCTAAAAATTCTTGCATATTTTCCTCCACAATCGCAGCAATATACCTTGTGCTTAAACGCGCGCTAGGAATGCTTCTGCCATAATCACCGTAATCAAGACTAGTCCATCAAGATTAACTTTTATTCTTTTCTATACGGCTCGTCTTGCTCATCTACTGTGGGAACCCTACCACTTCTCATATTCGATTCGTTTCCTCACATCCACCATTTACGAAGGTCATCCAACTTTTACATATTGCTTCGGCTGCTGCTCGAGGATTTTCATATCATCTCGAGTGTTGTAGAATACAGATCGAGTGGATTCTCAGTGGAGTCTCGAGATACCCCGGTTAGAGCGTTCCCAATTAGATTTTAAAGAGTGATTTTTTTCTTGACATGTCCTATACCAGTTTTCCGACCCTAGATGGATGATAGCCTTGATGAATCCGGAGCGGTAATTTTAATGATCATCGAATAACCTGGAAAGGCACCTGTAAATCGTTTTCTTCCAGACCTTAGTGGTTTATTTCGCTCGCTCTCCTATCTTATTTCACGCTTCGGCATTCTGAAGCCCTTTCGTGCTAAACTTGTGTACTTAAAGCAAATGCGAGTGCCATTTTACTTCGGTGGACTCCTTATTGTGCAGTTTTTTCTTGAATTTTGATCACATTCCTAAGATTGATTTTCAAATGCACCATTTTTTTCAGCCGTTTATGCCATTGCGGGATGTGTTTGAGAGCAGTTTTGACAGCGATATTGACCTAGTTGGTAGAACAAAAGAAACGACAGATCACCTGAAGGCTCGCGTCGTCGAGGTGAGCATGACAATGTTGAGGTGGGGTAGCGAGCGCCACGTAACAATTTGATGCCGATGAATTCAGGCTCTCGATGCTCGACGCAAAGAGCACGATCTCCAACGTGGTGCCTTGAAGCTGGAATGGACAAAACTCACAAAATCGTTGGCAAGAATTTTTATTCGAAAGTAGTGGCCGTAGAAGAAAACAGGATGAAGTGAATTATAGTAGCACACTGTGGTGAAATACTCGCAAAACTTGGACGCTGGGCCAGATCGAACCACGATTCACCTTTCCGGGAGCTCGCACCTCTTTGTCGTAAAAAATTAAAGTGTGCAGAAAATGAGAGGTTAACATTGGTGACTTCGATTACAGCCTCAGCTTAACTGAATTCGATGCAGATTTGTGCTTCCTAGAAGAAACCAGCTGACAGGTGATTGCCGATGGAAGGGTATGTAGGAAGCAGGCCCAGAGAAAGGCAGAAAAAGGCTTTCGTGGTGCACAGTGTGATGAAAGGGAAATGGTTCGATCTGGCCTAGGGTTCAAGTTTTGCGAATATCTCAGCATCGTTGTGGCTGTAATTCACATCATACACTGCCATGAAAATTTATACTAGGCAAAAAATAAAAGGTTAACTCGTATGAAGTGCTGAAATATTTGCAAAACTCCGGACCACAGGTGTATGCAGTGAGGAACGAACACGCGCTGTTGTCCTTACCGGGGAGCAGCGCACTTCAGCACTACACCATCCGGGTCCGGAGTTTTGCAAATATCTCAGCACTTCTACGAGTTATATTTCACAACATACCCTGCCATTAAGAAGAAAAAGGCAGTAAATAAAAGAGTTAAGATTGTGATTAAAAGGTTAACATTGTGAATTATAATATTGAGAAAGCACCTTGAGTAAATGATGTAGTAGATAAAGGGTAAAGGATGGGGTTGTCGGCGTTGATCAATCCTCGAGGGCTGCGCCATGCATTGGACTTCATCATGCATTGTTTGGAGGTGATTGAATGCATATCCGGTTTATACAGTAATTCGTGACCCTTCCGATGTATAGAGTCCCTGGTGTTATTTTCCCAGACTGTTCTGGTGCCAATTGACTGACCGTGGTGGGATGGAAGGCTTGGTGATCCCGGGGCGCGGGATCGAACCCATCAGAGCACCTGTAACCACTGGGCTACAGGTCTCCGATGAAGTAGAACAGCCACAAATTTTATAATAACGCCAAAGTCTAGGCTGTATGTGCAAAACAAACATGAACACCACTTTGTTTCATTGGTAAACCAACACGAAATTGTTAGCAAATATTAATTCCGCTAGCGTTTCGACGTCTTCGTCTTCATCAGAGCCGATGACCTGATTCGATGGTCCACAGTCGTTGGTCTTCTCAATGTGGCTTTTTCGTCGTCGTATCAAGTCGGTTTTCGTTCAGTGGAGTGCCGCTCGAAGTCTACCTCACCCAACCGCGCGCGGTAAGAGATCTGCTTGCACGACGACGAAGACTCCAAATCGAATAGACAAACGACTGTGGACGGACCACCAACTCAGATAATCACCTGTGATAAAGACGAAGACGTCGAAACGCTACTCGAATAAATATTTGGCAGTAATCTTATCAGTGAAAGGAGGTGCATTGATCCGCATGGTGTGGTGGTGAACGCGTTAGTTCCCGGATAGGGTAACAGCGCGTTCGTTCCCCACCGCAGACACCTGTGGTCTGGAGTTTTGCAAACATCTCAACATCATTGAAATTGTTGCTGTTGTTTTTGGAAACTATTCACTGGAAGAAAA
Organism: Angiostrongylus costaricensis; assembly: GCA_900624975.1. Classification (NCBI taxonomy): domain Eukaryota; kingdom Metazoa; phylum Nematoda; class Chromadorea; order Rhabditida; family Metastrongylidae; genus Angiostrongylus; species Angiostrongylus costaricensis. The sequence goes on along the minus strand of UYYA01005397.1, from coordinate 20,089 downwards.
GATCTGGATAGACAATGTGTGAAGAAGCATTATGTATGAAATGGTTTCGTGCCACTTCTAACAGTCTAGGGTTAATTCGATGTTTTTCTTCAATAAGCAGACACGAGGTTGTTATTATAGAATTTATTAGGATACGATTGCTGACGGTTCGGCGGTTTCGCCTTCTTCAGAGCCTGGAAAGGTCAAATTGAGATGTGATCTACTTAGCCAAACACTTTCATAACCCTAGCAGATAAAACTTGACAAATCGATTTGCATTCGAATAAGAAACAGCTTCATTTAAACACCTACCGTCTATTTGTTGTAAGTATTTAAGTTAGTTGACGGATAGCAGCCGCACAGAGTAATACATGGGCGATAACTGTGTCTGTGTCAGGTTATTGGATTAGCCTGAGATATGGCGCCAGCTCACGCGTGATGACAAGACACTCCTCCTTGCGGCTCATGTTCGAATTTTTGGAATTGATCTAAAACGCTTCAAGAGTTTTATGCACTGATGTTTTCGATTCGTGCGTTTTTGTTTATTTGTTAAGTTGTATCTGCTGGGGTTATGAAAATGTTTGGCCGAGTAGATCGCATCTCAATTTGACCTTTTCAGGCTCTGAAGGAGGCGAAACCGCTGAAACGTCAGCTATTGTATCCTAATAAATTCTATAATAACAGCCTCGTGTCTGCTTATTGAAGAAAAACATCGAATTATCAATCAATGCCGAGGTTAAAAGAAAGTCGGTCATGGNTGCTATCCGTCAACTAACTTAAATACTTACAGTAAACAAACGGCTTTAAAGAAGATGAAACCGCCGAAACTTTAGGAATTCTATCCTAATAAATCCTATAATAACAGCCTCGTGTCTGCTTATTGAAGAAAAACATCGAATTATCAATCAATGCCGAGGTTAAAAGAAAGTCGGTCATGGGAGTCTAGGGTTATTTTGCAACCGCAGTATTTTCGACTATCGCTATAACCCGCAAACATTGTAGCCTATTTTGACGTCGTATGTCTGAACGTTTCCTTTTTATTTGACCGTAATTTCAGCATGATTGCGAGGATATGGTAGAGAAGTGCCGTGTTGCGTTAAAAATTCGTGAAGAAGCAGTACGAAAAGCACGAGAAAACGCCCTCCGTAGCGAATTCGTAACTGTCTCACCTTCTATCAACTCGGATCCAATGAAGAAACGTCGAGAAACGGAGAAGAAAAAACGAATTGAGGAAGAGGCTATCATTAAGGTAATTCCTAATGTTTAGGGTTAATTTTTTTCTGCACAAAATAAAGGTTTTTTAAGCTCTATAATATTTTAGTTCCTTGCTTTTTCATTATAATTTTTTTATGAACGGTGCTTAAATACTTGGCCGGAAAAAAACCACGTATGAAATCCCCACAAGGGATCATGTTGGCCTTAGCATATCTTTCATTTAATCATTATTTTTCTGCTTTGAATACAGTTCTTCTATGGTCAAAAGCGAAGCCTGTCGCTTACCCTTGTGAATCCAAAGTAGGATTTGCCACCTTGCGATGAAGTTTCTTCTACCACCCTGGCGATTCTTGACAGCACCTCGCATGAAATAGTGGGAAAAATTTACTACACTACTGCATAAAATGGTGATGTATAAGGCATTTAGCTCTTATTATTCCTTAAGGGATCTGTCAAACATTCTATTGTGGTACGGTAAAAGAGGTTGGTTGTATATTTGGACTATTCAGTGATTTATAACGGCCTACGGATCGAATAAACCAATTTTTTTCACGCAGACAAATCTGTGTCTTATATACTAACTCGGACGGGATAGAAGGTATGGTTTATCCGAGAAGGAGTTGAACTAACGACAACGTTGGTGTTTTAGGGCATCTCTATGTAATGCTCTTCGCCCACATCTTTCTACAACTCTATACAGCGTGGTTTTTCTCCCTATTCTTTGGAAACGTCTTAATTTCAAACGTGTTCGTATCATGGGAACATCTTTTTTCGCGTTATTATTTTTATTGCGCTGCTTTTTCTGTATCTGTCTAATCTCCAAGAAATTTTTATGTTCAAACAAATATGATTCGATGGATGGGTTTCGTTTCCCGACTTCTACAACGAAGTCGAATTTTTACAGAAAGCCGAAGCAGAGAAGCAACTCGCCATCAGCATGGCTGAGCTGCGACGTAAAAGGAAAGAGCTCGAAAGCGCAAAGGTTTTTTTTGTTTCTCCTTCATTACTCTCGTTTTTCATTCATTATTATTGCACTGTATTAAATGTTGTCTAATCTCGAGAGGTTTTCCTTGTTCATCGACAAATTCTGTTTTCGTTCGTTCCTCCTATCCCTTTTTCTTCTTCAAAGCTTTTAATTTCTATTGATTTCATTGTTTTCAAAGAGGCACACTGCCGTGCACATTTATTGGGCCTCGAGCATTTATGCTGTTTTTCATTTTCCTTTCGTCAAATAATTTGGCTGTTTTATAGATCTATTTTCGTATAAGGGCAATTGGAAAATCCCGTTCCACCAGTAGCGCCAACAGTAATCCTGTTACTATTTAGAAGAAATTGAATACTCCTTAAATTAAACTGTAAAATTCTTTACGACAGAACCAATTGACCCGTGAATTACACAAAAAACGGATTTAAAGTGCTTAAGAAGGGACCAATCCGGACTCTTGTTTCTCAGTCTTCCTCATTTACGCACTCCTTCTTCGTCTGTGCCTCATTTACCCCAGCCCTCTTGCACTTTTCCCGCTTCTGGGTCTCTGCCGTGGTGTGCGACAAATTTTGATCTATTTTAGATCAAAGGGAGCGATAGTGCAAAATAGGAGAGCAAAGAGTTCTAAACCAACTGTCGTTTTTCAATATTTTCAAGGCAACACATTCAAATTAACTTGGATACTTGAATACTTGGATGACCCGTTTTCACTGGTTGTGCGGGCCCCAGCGAAAACTCACTTTTCCTGAGCTTTGCTGGTTTAGCCACTGTAGTTCCCTGGAGACCTGAAGTCAGCCTGGCCAAAGTCTGCCCCATTCTATCAGTCTATTATCATTCAAATTAATCGTCATATTTGTCTTTTTTAGTGTTCGTTTTATTTTTTTCACTTGCTTTTGTGTATTTTATTTTCCTTGCTTATTTATTTTTCTTGTTTTTTGTGTATTTATTTTAATTTAAATTAAATGGTTAGAAATAATAGAAAAGAATGGGTCCTGTAGTACCCCGTATGTGGTTCATTTGATGTTGGGCAGCTTTTCTACAATTTTTGAAGCATTATTGGCTGATTTTCATTTTAGCATTCGACCGTGGTAATTCTTTTTTTGATTTTTTCATAGGCTTATGCGTCGTCGGTCGATATCGCTGTTTGCTCACTTTCTATTTCCTTTGAGAGTCATTCTATTGAGCACATTCAGTCGGGCATTTAATTACGTTCATAGTCACAACATCAATGAGCTCTCCTCATCGATACCGAAAGCGGTGAAGAATAGAAGTCGAAAAAGGCTGAATGATAAGCGAAGTCGCTGCTGACACTGCCAGCTAGTGGTAAACACTCAGTAACCGTTAGAGGCATGGAATACAAAAGGTATTATAAATCAAAAGTATTCTTTCTTTGATGAGCTTACACGAGGTTGATAATGATATTTATTTATTTTCGGCTAACGTTTCGAAGTCTTCGTCTTCCTCAGAGCCGATGATCCGAGTCGATGGTCCATGTTTGTTGTTCGTCTCGACGTGGCAGCTTCGCCTTCGTGTCGAGTCAGGTCTTCTTCAATGAGCCATCTCCTCGAATGAGGCATCCTCACTCAGTGTTGCCCTTTTATACACGATGCTGATGGGGGATGTAATGATAATGTCCGGTGGTAACAACCTGTATTTCTTCCGGACATACATCATTGCGCACATCGTGCAGAAGTCGGTGTTTTTATCAGCTAGCAGAGAGAAATCAAAAGGTTCAACACCTTCTTGGATTGTTAAGTTGACACGAGATTAATGAAGATCTTTATTAAGCTAACGTTTCGACGTTTTTGTTTTCATCGGAGCTGATGATCTTAATTGATGGTCCACAGTCTTCTGACTTCTTAATGTGTTGTCCTCATTTTTGGAAAAATCAAAATTTTCAATAACAAACCGACCTAAGTTTGATGCTTTTCTAAAAAGAAAGAACCGACTTTTGTTTAACCTAGGCATAAATAATCAATGCTGTTTTTGATTACTGAGCAGACAGAAGGTTGCTGCAAAATTATTTTATTTTATTAAGATTACTAAAATTATTTGGCTGAAGTTTCCACGTCTTCTTCGTAGCCGGACTGATTGGAGTCGATGGTCCGCAGGTGGTCGTCCTCGGGACGTTAGTTGTCGCATCGAATCGAATCCAAAGTAAAGTGAAGGTGCGATCGAATGAGGAATCTCATACGGCGGTGCTCTGTTATACAGGATGGATCCGCCGACGGATCCTGTGTCCCTTCGACCTAAATAAATCTGACTTTGAAGAAGACGAAGACGTGAAACGTTAGCTGAATGCATATTGTTATACCGACCTCGTCTCAGCACAATCCAGAAAAAGGCTCTAATTTTGATGCTCTTACCCGTACCGCTGGCCAGTGATGAAAGGGAGTCAATAATCGTTAAGGCGGCAGAACACGAAGGGTGATAAACACACTTAGCTTGAAACTGCTACTGCTACCGTTGGTTAGCGATTTTTCAATGCTGCTTCTCGCACCGCCGGAGCTCCAACAAATGTCATGAGGTTGGACCAGGAATGTTAGAAGTCGAAGAAAATCCAGTAGTAAACCAACTAGATCCAATGTTGATACCCGTACCGCCGGCTCGTGAAAGGCAGTCAACAGTCGTTAGCTACAGATGCGGAAATGAAATGTTGAAAATGAAGAGGATTGGATAATAAATTGCCTAAGTTCCATAATGCTACCAGCGAAAATAAGCTCACGCCAGCTATTCATTATTTTAGTTTCCACTTCAAAGTACGTCTCTAGGCAGAGAAGTATTTCTACTAGTAACGCTATCGCTGTGTTGTATGCAAAATTGCTTTATATAGGCTGTAAGGACTTAAGATAGATGCTAAAAGAAATTTACCGACCAGTAAAATTATATTTACGAGAGGCGACCTGAACGCTAGTCGTTCTCTTAACCGTTTTATTTACTGCCTATTCTTTTTAACGGCAGGGTATACATTACGAAATATAACTTTAATGATGCTGAGATATTTGCAAAACTCCGGACTGCAGGTGTCTGCGGTGGGGAACGGACGTGCTATTGTCGTTTCCGGGACTAACGCGTACACCACCACACTATGTGGGTCCTTCGTTTCGCCTTTCTCTCAGATCAATCTCAGATAAAAGAATCAATAGAACTAGCTGAGAGACAGGCGAAACCGCATGGTGTGGTGGTGAACGCGTTACTCCCCGGAAAGGACAATAGCGCGTTCGTTCCCCACCGCAGACACTAGTCGTTCTCTTAATGTTTTTTTTATTCGTTCAATTATTTATATAAGTTAGACAGACACCTTGACGAATATGAAGCCTTCATGTCTGTGACGTCAAATCAAACCGTTTTGTTTTCTCTTCAGCTATTTTTTGTAAATAAGTTTTAAACCAAAAGTCTTCACTATTTTAAAACCTTTACTTTAATTTCAAGATTGATCAGTGATTCACTTTTCTTCTGTTTTGATGATCAAACGCGGGCTTCGTCTTTGTTGTTGTTGTTGTTTTTTGTATTTTTATTTTATTTTTTATTTTTTTATTTTTTTTGTATTTTTGTACTTTTTTTGTATTTCATTACGCTTCAATGTGAATTTGGTGCGGTCGGTCTTCACGCAACATACTCAGTGGAAGACTCATAGAAAGCGGCTCTGAGGAAAGCGAAATCCGCCGAAACGTCAGCTTGTGCGTAAATAAAGAAATAAAATAGCACCTCGTGCTTGCTGAACAAGAGTAGAGAGATATATTCAATCAATGCCGAGGTTAATAGAAAGTCGGACTTGGGAGTTGTTTTTGTTTTTATATTTGTTTTATTTGTTTCCAAAGCACATATTCATTTGCAAAGGCTACCGCATCTGCAGTTTCGTATTCAATCAGTGGTGGCTCTCATGGTGTTCTGAAAGTTATATCACCTTTTCTTTTGTACTGTATGCCTACTCTAACAAAAATGTCGACAATTAGTTTTTTTCTCGTTTAAACGCTTGACACTGCTGATTCCTAATTCTCGTCATCAGAGCTGATGATAATTGAAGTGCTTTTTCTTCAACTTTTTTTTCCGTTTCAATTTACAAGGAAGCGCTATTTCTTCATGGAAATAAACTGGGTTTTTACTTTCTGCGCAGCAGCGATGATATTCTTAGCGCTCCAGGAAATAAAGGGCGGACTTATCGGCATTTTTTGTATGATTTATTACCTTTTGTTACTTTTGTTAAAATAACTGGAGTCTGCAGGAAAGAGTACTACTATGGAATGAGGAGACATGTAGTTGTTTTTTTGGTCGATCCAGATTCTTCACATTACAGGAGCGAATTGTTGAGAAACTCCGAGAGTTGGTGTTCCAGTGCGATCAAACGACCAAAGCGTGTGCATCGCATTATTTTAAGGTCAGTCTCTTTAGTGCTTAAATTTTCCCATACATAGTTATTTCCCCTCCATTTCGTATTTTTCGTCTGTTATTTTTTTTGTGGAGAATTGTTGTACTGATGTGACGATCTTAAGCTTTATGCTACAAGCATAATATTTATTCATAAAGAATAAGGCAACAGTGTTCTTACCTAATATCTCTACTGATGAAAAGAAGCGGAGGACGTTGAAATAAATTGTCTGATATTTCTAATTACTTACACAACTCATACCGATCATTATTTTCATTCTCCTCATCTTTTCGTCCTCTTTTTATTCTTCTCGTTGTTTGTGATGTTACTCTTTCAATAGAATTTGTTGATAAAACTGAAGCATAGCTGCAGTTTCTGACCGAATACGATAGACTTTTCTCACGTTTTATTTAAAATAGAGCTAAATTCACTATAAGACTTCTAAAGGATTCTAAAGAGCATCCCCATTAGAATTGAAAGATGTGATAACTGATTAACTGGCACCCATTGTCGTTCAAGGAACCCAACATACTGTTCTCAGCAACATTCTCAATATTACGGTTTGAGCCATTTGTAAAACTGCGAACCGCAGGTGTCTGCGTTGGGGAACGAACGTGCTATTGTCCTTTCCGAGAAGCAACGCATTCACCACCACATCATTCGGGTCCTTCGTTTCGCCAGGCTCTCAGCTAGTTCTATCGATTCGTGCCATCAGCAATCACCCGTCAACGGGATTGATCTGGGTAGACGAGTAATTGCTGATGGCAAGTGATCGATAGAACTAGCTGAGAGACAAGCGAAACGAAGGGCCCGCATGGTGTGGTGGCGAACGCGTTACACCCCGGAAAGGACAATAACGCGTTCGTTCCTCACGGCAGACACCTGCAGTCCGGAGTTTTACAAATAGCAATCTTCTGGTTGTATTTCGCTCAATACCCTGCCATAAAATTTATAGAATGCAGAAAATAGAAAGCAAACATTGTGAATTCCGTTTTGATTTCTTAACTACGAGTTTCTGTCGCTTTGTTGCTTTATAGATTATTTTTTAAGTTTAATAAGAAAAGGCTTAATATTCAATTAATTGTTTAATAATGTTGATTATTTGCTATAAAGAGGGTAAAGGGAAGAATATTACTTAGCTATTAAGTGCCTAGGGACGCGTAGCGCAGTGGTCGGCTGCGCCCTGCAACACACACGTGCAATCGATTCCCGCGGCCATGGCTCACCAAGCCTTCCGATCCTTCGGGGTCGGTAAATTGGTACCAGACCTGTCTAGGAGGATAGCAACACTGATTCAACAGATCGGTAGGCTACCGCGAGTCATTGTAAAGGCCACATATGCATTCAGTCACCTCCAAACCGTGCTTACTGAAGTCGAATGCATGGCACATCCGTCAAGGATTGATCAACGCCGAGAGCTTTATCCTTTATTTTTTTTTACTAAGTGCCTATACTTGTTTTCCAAGAAACTATCGATTGGAAAAACAGTATGCATGTAAGAGAAAACGTTTCTCGGTTTTCTTTCTTTTCCAAGACTTATGAAGGAAAGCTGAGAGTACAATGACGGTTGATGATGTTGGAATAATTCATTTTCAATGACCGATTTCGCTTTTACATGTTTTCGACCAGGCTCATGTTGTCGTAGATTGGACGACTGTCCAAAATAGAAATACTTTCCAAAGTTGTTTGTTATTTCCAATTCCAACCCCAAAAGTTTTAAGTTTCCGGGATTCCGATAAGGTAACGAAAGAAGGAGCACTCCGCTTTTGCTATCTACTGATTTTCTAAGAATTTTTATTCTCATAAGATCAAATACGCCTTTTAAGATTGTCTTTCTGTAGTCAGCAGCTTCAGTTCTCCAAAAAGATAACTCCGTTATTCTGGCACCATTTCTGATGCGTAAATTTAACTTTTGAGCCGAATACGTCTTCAAATTCTCTCGGACTATTGATTTTGTGCTGGAACGGGCGGACATTTGCATTGGTAAAACGTTCATTTCAGGAAAGACATCTCTCGTCCAACAATGATTTTGAAATGCCGTTCAGAACCGATGAATAATGTGATTAATTTTGGTGATAGTTGACTGCCATTAAGCCTCATAACCAATGAATAAGGAGAAAATGTCAACATTTTGCTCCGACTATCGCTGGCACAGTCAATTACGACCCCACAAAACCACCAAGTGTTGCGCTCATTATGCCCAAAAGAAACAGATCGTTCGGGACTTTTCATTTATAACGGGTAAGTTGTGGGTAGAGATGCTTATCACTGTACTAATGAACTGGGTGAGCGTAGCCCAATGGTTAGAAAAGTCCAGCAATACATCATACTTGGTCTTAGGTGCGACCCCGAAGAAACCAAGCGTTCATTGCTTCTTTCTTCGTTCCCTGACAGCGGTGCCCAGTTTTTAAAAGGAGTAATACTTTATGTTATCATTTGAGTCTTTGGCTCATAGCGTGCATCAATTCTAAGCGTGGGAAAAGGCGCTGCTCTAAGATCAGTATCCGATTTCAGACTGAAAATTTGACTTTGAATGTGCTAACGTTTCTCTGTGAATAGTCTTTCCATGGTTCTTGGGAATTTCTTGTTTTTCTTTTAAATCTTTTTGTTGTACTCTGCAAACATTCTTGTTCAACAACTATAGTTTTATTAATATATTGATCCAATTAATGTGACAGTAAAAGTCAAGGCCAGTCTTCTAGAGCTGTATAATTGCACCCAAGTTCAATAAGTTTTTTACATTTTTCTCACTGGATTATTTTTGTATGATAAGATTTTGCGTTTATTTTAAGTACCTGAGATTCCTTGGGAGATTTTGCTGCATACTTTCTTTTTTCCTAATGTAGATGAATTGAGAAGATCGTCATGAGCACGGAGCGGGTTCGATCTCACTCTGGGGTCACCAAGCTTCTCATCCCACCGATGTCCGGAGATTAGTACCGGACTTCTCTGGGGAAAAATTCCCTGCAATCCAAGTGGGAACGGTCTAGCACTCTGCTATTCAAGACCTCTAGGGAGAATCGAATCGACGAGCATTCAACGACATTCAAGATGGAATATAAATACTCAAGCAGTCGCCGAAGCCACACGTAAAAGTTGGAAGGCCTTCGTGGATGAGGGGCTGGAGGAAACGAATCGGGTCCGAGAAGTGCCTAGATCCGCACAGTAGATGCGAAAAAAACGGGTTGTAGGGTTGTACGAAAAAATAAAAAAAACGTGGATGGCTGGGTATACTTGGTTATTCATGACCGCTAATTTCACGATGGGTGCAGCAAGTGTTCTGGGTAGAGATACCGTGTGAAATACGCGCCTGGTAGCAGATTCGATGTGGCATTAGGACAATTAATTTTCCCATCAGATTGTTTCCAGATTTCTCTGGGCAGAGGTTCGTACGATCTATAAATGTTGGGTGTGGTTTTTTAGCAGAGGTATCTCAGGATTCTCAAATGTATGTCCGAACACATTCACGGATGATGGATACGGACAAGCGAACCGAATTAAATAAAATCTGTAATTCAAGAAATGTGTTAGAGCGGGCTATGTAAATAACTAGAAAAATAGATTTATAGGGTTTGAAAGCTTTCGCCATTTTATGAGGTCATTTTTGGATGTATTCCATTGTTAAGGGAAATCTTTTGTAGGTGATGATTAATGGTGTGATTGAATGACGACTGTATCCATAGTTCTTCTGAGCAGCGATGTTTCAAGTACCGCAGAATTTGTGCTTCTGCTTACTCTTTTCTTTCCATTTCGGCTAAATGGGCTGTGAGATTAAATCTGAGCTGGACGCGTTTTTTTAGCTCATCTAATTTTACGGCTCTGCTGTTGTTAAAAGGACATTTCAACCAGTCACTCGGTTATTTAGCGCAATTACTACGGGAAAAACTTTTTCTTCATACTTCAAGCTATATATATGTGAGCTATGTTGATCTAGTACAACTTGTATTGATTTGGTTTCTAGAGTAGGAGGTTTTCCAGGGAGGTTTCTTACAAGGATCCAGAAAGTTTCTTACAAGAGTTGAAAAGTCGCCTGCCTCTCTTTGAACGCTTAGCTCATCTGCATATTCAACTAAAAGCAATGTTTTGAAACAAGAATTGATTCGAAAACATGAAAAAACTCTGTGTTGCTTTTTTACCAACCAAAAAAAAAAGTCAAGCCGACCAGGAACGGTTCTCTAGCATTTTTCAACATGGGTTTGGTTTCTCGCAAATATTTTTTCCTGAGTTCCCATCCATCAGGTGTCATAGAAAAAAGCCGCCTGCTAACTTGTACATGTTTTGAACTTGTATTTTGCTAACAATTTAGGTAACAGTCAGGTGATTCTAGCGAGTGAATTTCACATAATTCTTTTATTTTCTTTCTGGAAATTGAGTTTGGCGATTTCGTACTTTAAACGAGAGTTCCGGAAGAAAAGTATTCGCTATAAGAGGGGATCAATTCTAGAGCCAAAACTTTTTCATGAGTCCCTGTTTTTGAAAAGTCCACTTGAAGCTGTTGCGAATTAATGCAAAATCTTTAGTTTCGCTAGAAAGATGGATAGTAAGAAAAAGATATTCCCACAAGTGTGAATCATGTGAATATCAGCAATGGCACTTCAGTATTCTGCCTGCTTAAGGATGATGCAATGATGGTTTTCGTCGTCGTCAAACACAGTGTTAAGATCAAGATTACAATCAAGAAGATGCGTTGATATCACGAATGAGTACTTCGGAAATGTCTAAGATCTTAATATTTAACAAGTTCTAAGCGTAACTAATAACCTAATCCATCATTATATGTCATTTGAGAATGCGGAGTACGTAGACCCAATGCTTGGTGCCTTAATGACCCATCATCACGAAAAATGTTCCACTGGTCTCGGCACAACCGTCGTTTGACTTTTATCGTTTGGCAGTCTTTTTTCTTCTTCATCGACCACCAAGGTTTACGCACCGTACTCATGTTGTCACCGAAGGCGATTTTCAAGTGTTGTGAATTAAAAAGAGTTTCGTTTCCTCACGACTAGCTCTCTTGCAGAACGATAACAATACGTAGTTAATCTTAGTTGAGCTTCCGAATGAAAAATTGTCGAGCCCATTCCCGGCTAGGGAGATTCACTCTGCGAGTTCGATGAGCACCTGCTCCGTGCTGCGGCTCATTACGCAGAAATGCTTCATTGCAACCGTGATATACTGAATAAGTGAAGATGGAGAATTCGAAATCCTATCACTGCTCTACCTTTTTGCACAAATTGTTTACAGAGCATAATAATATTTCAAAAAGCTACTTTCTTTTAACCTCGCCATGATAACTCAATATGTGTTTAAATTATTGAGCTTACACAAGGTTGATAACTAGGCCTTATTCGGCTCACTTTTTGACATCTTCGTCTTCATCAGAGTCAATGATCTGAGTCGATGGTCCCCACTCGTTCGTCTTCTCAATGTGGCGTTTTTATCTTCGTATTGAATCGGATCTTTCTCAGTGGAGCATCTCTCGAATGAGGCATACTCACTCTGGGGTGCTCTTTCGATAACAACCGTTTTTTTATAAAAAAGCATCGCCGCATGAGGTTGCCTCATTCGAGCACTGCTTCAGTGACGAAGATTCGACTCGATTCCACGGCAAAAATGCCACATCGAAGATAGGAACAACTGTGGACCATCGGCTCAGCTCATCTGCTCCGATGAAGGCGAAGACGTCGTAACGTTAGCCGATTGAAGCCTGTTTATCAACTCTGTGTAAGCTCAACGATTTAAGCACAATTGTTTTTTTTAGTAAACATTAGCAAAATTCAGCTACGGGTTACAAGGTTCTATTCTTAATTGAAATTGTGTGTGTTTTAATGCCAGAAAAAAGGGAGAGAGAAATGGAATTGTATCGCTTGATGAGTACTGTATGACTCAGACGAGTAGGTTACAACTCTGCCGATTTACATAAGATAAAATATGATTCTGAATCGAATGGTCTACAAAATTCTTACTTTAGGGTAAATGCATGTAATTCATAGTATCATGGATTTCTGTAGCTTTGAGAAATCATGAATGTTCTTTATATAACATGAAGATTGTCCAGAAAAATGGTCAAGCCAAGAATACTTTTTTCTTTGTTAAATGGTAAGGTTTTTCCTGACCAAATGTTGTACTATATTTTATCGTTTTACATATAGAGGCTATCTGTTTAACAAATGGTTTTTGTTTGGATGAGTAAATAAATGGAGTGTAAGTTGAAGTGGTTTGACGACTAGAACCTTTACCATTACCTTAATCGCTCTGCTCTTCGTCTTGTACACATGCGACGCTACTCAATGTCACTTAGTGAACAAACTGTACAAGACTTTTCGGTGTATGAGTATCATGTATGATGGAAAAGTGTTTCCGTAAAAAAGTCATTATAGTCATAAAAAGTCATACATCTCTGATATTTTATACCTATCATATCTCTTATACACTGTCCGGTAATTGTCAAATAAGTAGTACGAACGTCAGTAGAACTTTCCTTCATACCCCTAGCGATCCAGAGCTCTCTAATGGTTCTCGGCTTACTCGACGTACATGAGGAGCATCAGATTTTTCTTTAGGTACCTGTTACCTTTACTGTTGGCAACATTGTGATTATCTGAGCAATAGCCTGGTATAGATTTGTTCTCAACTTCCTTTTCGAGGGAGAATATGGATGTTACCAACTTTACAGTCAATGTTAGGGAGTTGAGCGCGCTTTGCATGACGACTCTGTCGTGACCAACTCTCATCTGAAGTGAAGAGATTGCTATAGAGTTCCATCGTTCAAATTCTCTTTGATGAGATGACATCCCATGGTCACTTTTCCAAAAAAAAAGAGATTTATAGGAACTTATGGAATTTATAGGACTACATTCTCAATTTAACTGGGTTAAATGCCGATTTGTGCTCCTCAGATCATTCCCGTTGACGAGTGATTGCTGGTGGCTCTGTTGAGTGTTAAAATAGCTGAGAGAAAGGCAAAACAAGAGCCACGGTGGTGCAGCGGGTAACACGTGACCACCCGGAAAGAGTAATCGCGAGGTTCGAATGTGGCCTGGGTCCAAGTTTTGCAAATATCTCAGCACTGTAGTGGTTGTGTTTTTGTCATATTATGTCGTGAAAAATAATAGCAGACAGTAAAGAAAAAAGGTAAAGATAACTTTATAGAAACTTATAAATATGTTTCTCAATCTGTATAGTGACTGCGTTGCTATGACTTTAGTTTGCATTCCAATATATTTCCGTTTAGAGGAAATTTTTTAGGCCAGCTTTTATTAAAATCCCATCAAGTGCGTATTATTTGTGATATTTTCACCTTTCTCTTCAAATAAGAAGGGTGTAGAAACTTTTTCGAATTCTCTTTGGCTTCTACAAAGTGCCTGTAGTAACGTTTTAAAAATTTTGAGTATAATTCCCAGCATAAATGATCCATATATTTATTTATATGTTCTTGTGAACTGATCTTCAGAGCTTTACTGTCACGAGTACGACTTTCTAAATAATTACTGACTGTTGAAACAAATAATTGAATCGTACGTCTTCATAGAAAGTCATACTGACTCTATAAAATAATACCGGTTCACTGGTATTTCGCTGAGCGAGCAAAATTTTCGTATTACGAAATCTCAGAATAGAAACGCTAAAGCTTTAACAACTCCTCAGCACAAGTGCTGCACGACCGATATACTGATGAGTAGAAGGAAGTTTGTCACCCTACGACCAGGTCGCCACCAGGAAAGCGGTCGTACGTGATATTAGTTCACTCTTGGCTGGGCTTCGAGATAATGTCGAAGAAGGAAAGAGAAATTTTATACAGTTGGTAAAAAAGTGTTCTGGGTTTGACTGAAGCTTGATTTGAGTTTTGAAATGGTGCCAACCACCTAGCTACTTTTTAAAAAGCAGCATTGTATTTCAAGCTTGTGCATTTTCGTGTATATAACTATAGTAGTTCTTACGAGGACGTCTAAGAACTTCCTTTCTACGGTACACGTGAATCACAGATAACTTACACGACGTGATGGAAATGACTTGCTGACAGCTCATACCGCGCTTTCATTCAAGCAAAAAGACTTGCTCTTCACGAAACTGCTATCGCTTTCTTTCCCACAGTAGTACCACGGAACCCACTGTAAGTCGGTATTCCTAACTTGTTGAGCTCACGTAGATTATACAAACATCTAGATATTTGCTCTTAAACTGTTTTTTTTACAACAATTGAACGGAATCTTGGTTTTCTCTTCGTCTGTTTTAGTTCATTTCGATAGGATTCCATTACCACTTACTTAGGTTGTCTTAGAAATCTTCAAACTATATGGAAACGACAGCTGAAAAATCTTATGAGCTATTCAATGGATTTCATTTTTTGGGTTTCGTGTAGGAAATTTTCGCTTCCTTCTATCATTTGCGAGAATAATATTCTTCACTGACTGACCACCATTCACTCAAGGCTCTTCGAGTTTTGAAATTCTCAGTGAGTGCTTTCACGACTTGTTTAGAAAACGGTGCTTCGTTGCCGCTTTATTCTTTGTGGACACTCGTTCCATTGAAAAACCTGCCAGATTTTCTCTGTAATCAATTCTTCTATCCAATGCCAAAAGTAATTCTATCCAGATATTCTGATCTTTACTGGTTTGGCTAGTTCCTCGTTGGGCGATTTGTAGTTGGTTTGCACGGTTACCGCTTTAAATGGGTGATGAAATGTTGTTGTTAGGAGATGCAATCGTTCTCTTTGGCTGTTGACCGATTCTCTGGTTGTCCTTTATATTATTTGACTAGGGTTTCTCAAAATTCTAAGAAAACCGGTCATCACTTACCATTTCTTTGCTGACGTGTTTTTGAGTTGTGGAAAATTCTGAAAAAAGTATGTTAAGATATCGAACGACGTATTTATGTAGTAGAAATAGAAGTCTAATTAGTGCTTATTCTGGAAAGGGTTAAAATTGTAAGAATGTTGTCGACCAGTTTTCTTGCAGTATGATAAATTTGATTAATAATACTGAAAATTGTTAGCTAACCAACATGGATATGTCGCTTTTAGGGCAGACAATTGCGCAAGGCACTTCTTTTCGCTCATAAAGGCATGCTGTACCAGTTATGAGCTGGATTTTCAATGGGCGAGTTATTTTTCGGGGAATAGTGAAGAATTTGTTAAAGGATGGCAGCCTGAGCCACTGGAAAACAAGCTGCTTCATTTGTTTTGACAATTTCACATTTGAACGATATCGTTCTCATCTACAGTAATCAACTTCATGAACCTTCTGTTAATTTAAATATTGTTAGACAATCACTCATCGTTTTTTGTAACTAGTAGTTTATGAGGCCATCATATTTTTGGAAGACATCACGGAGTGTAAAGCAATCTGAAAACGGGTCGATAAGTGGGTCGTAAAACCTGCCTTTAGCGTCCTTGCCTCGATTATAAATATTAACTTCACTGCAATCTAAATCCAGTATGAGGACGAATTCGTTTCTTCAATTACAATTCCACAATATTTCTATTACATGTTCCTTCTTAGTCGTCAGTTAACGACCAACCAGGTATTACTACTTTGACGGACGGAAAATGTTGAATGTGTCGTTTTCTTGTTCAGCAATCGCGAGGTTTTTTAAACAGCATACATTTGAAAATGTTGATTTATAAGCAAAATGTTGAAACGTAAACCGAATAAAATTGATCGATTAGATCAGATTACAGAGGCTGGATTTACAAGAGCATTTGGCAAAGCAGACTTCAGTTGTTCACAGCTGAAATTTATTTTAAGGCGATCGGGTTAAAATTAAGTAATTGGCTAAAAGACCTGGCAAGCCATTCGACATGACCTATTTGGACTGAGAAGGCAAAATCCGCCGAAACAATCACTGTGTCATTAGCTCAGTAACTTTGTGACTCAGCTTTGTTGTGCTGTTTTTTTTATCATCGTGCCCCGTTGTTTGAAATGACGTTGGAAAAATTTCAGCAGCGCTCATGTTTTTCACTAGGCCCCGCCCAATTCTCACCAACATTGTCCGTCTGCCGTCCATCGTTATCGGTCTGCATTAGATGGTTCAGCCAACGATTATGCCAATCATCTTTTCACTTTTTTGAGTGTTGCGGTATTAAGATTCTAAAATTGTAACACCAAACGAGTTTCTATACCATCCTCTCAAATTCAACCGTATCCTAAGTTTACGGTAAGCCTACAAACACTTATGTGGTCTAAGAATTCTTAGGTTTTTCCACATTAGGAATGGAATTCTGAAAGCGAAATTAGATCTAAGTAGTACAATGCCGATTAGTCTGTGTTTGGTAATTTTTTGCACTAAATGCTTGAGATGTCACAACGAGCACGTGTCCAGCGTAACACATTCATGCCTATGCGCGTTGATTCCAATACATTGGTGGGTGGTGGAAAAAATGATCACTCACACATAGGTTTTTCTTTGTATTTAAAACACGCGGAACTTCACGGACCACTGCTTATTAATATTTTCACTCTGGAATTCTTCTTAGTCTGTAGATTCTCTACAATGGTTCCGAATTTCGATCAATTTTAAATGTCATTGTGCAGAAAAAAGAAGTCTGAAAGCGTTGAACAAACCGACAAAACATTTTTGGGCCATTTTTCACTGTTTCGTCAGCGCTTAGTGGCTGATGTTGTTTTTCTGTAGACTCTAGAGACTGATTTTGTCATTCATCATCATTTCTTCTTCTATCTACCGGCATTTTTTTGTTTCCTTTTTACATTACCCGTCTTCGTATCCATCGTGTAGATCCCAACATTGACTTCGAACTTTCCTCATTTGTGTTCCGCGCCTGTTTGAGGAATTCTAACTTTCTTTATGAAAATCGGAAGCCGTTTCTCCCTAAAGTAGTGAGATGCCGCACTACAGCATTCTGACGTGGATTAGAGAGAGTGAGCTTTTTCCATACAAGTCTCGTAGCAATTTCGCGCCACCAGAGGGCTAAGAGGCTGCAATACTCTCTTCATTAGAAATAGTTTTTTTTCTTCATATTTTCATAGAAAACTGGATTCGTCCTACTAATCAGGTCGCTCTATCGAGAAATCGCAGGAATTGATGATGCAACAAGAATGGATGCAACTATGGAAAGATGCTTATCAAGAGAGAGCAAATTTCCCTTCGATCTTCATTAAGGTCTGAAACAGCCTGTGTTGAAAACGTTGCGCTGGGACGGTATTCCAAAGTAGTCTCCTCTCTGCCAGCCGCATGTTGAGGTATGGAGCAGACGAATGGTCTTCATGTTGCAGCCAAATCCACACATAATTCTGATGTTGTTTTGAAGAGTATTTATTTGGTACGAGCATAATTCTACCTCTCCTTGTGCTCTGTGGCATGGAATATTTTGGAAATTGCGATTGGTACGAGTGGCGAAGGAATAACTTCCCTTGAGAAATCACTTCACATGACATCTCCAACACCTCGTGGCATTTTTTAAAAATCTCCATCTACCGCGTTTGAATTTGATACGTCATAAATTGCTTCAGTATTTCACAATCAGAGCTTTGTACACTGTCAGTTCTTTAGATAGATTTCTAGCGTCTTCTAAATTTACTCCTTGTTTTTGCTCGGCTTCTGACCGGTGACACGTATTTCCCTCAACGCTGATTCCTTATCAAGAATGTTGATACCATCATTAAGTGTTCAATTTTTCTAGTATTTCTTCGTATTTTTGTTGAGCAAACGCGAGGTGTTACTATTCTTTATTCACGAATAAGTTGACGTTTCGGAGGATTTCGCCTTTCTCAGAGCCTGGAAAGGTCAAGTTGATAGCAATCTACTCGGCCGGACACCTCCATAACCAAACAAAGAAACTCTAAACCAAGATTTCAATCACATTGAACACAGCCTTGCACACTCACCGCTTTCTATGAGGTTTGCCCCCCTCCTCCCCACTGGAACCCACTAAGTATGTTGCGTGAAGACCAACCGCACAGAAATCACATGGAAGCATAATGTGCCCCTCCCATCAGAATAGCAGTCTTATATACTGCCCTATATCACGCGTGACAATGAGGCATTCTTTGTTGCAGTTCATTTTCGGTTTTCTGGAATTCATCCAGAATGCCTAGAGAGTTTTGCGCGATTGTGTTCTTAATTCGTGTTTGAGGATCGTGACACATACTTCAAAGTCCTCTCCGTTATGTTTCTGGGTGTTATGCGTGCCTAGCGGGGTATTTGGCTTATGTTTGCCGGCTAGGTGTTCTTTTATGCGGACATAGAGGGGTCTGCCCGTTTCGCCAATGTATTCGTCTCCGCACGTCTTACAGGAGATCAGATAAACTATACCCGAGCTCATGCAATCACCGTCTCTACTACTGAAGCAAATTATTCAGTTTTGAGTTGCACATAGACGGTCACATAGGCGGTTACGAACTAGCTGGCGCGTAAAATTACTCGCTGGTATTTCTATTATCGTTACCGAATTCTCTAGATCCGCCCTTCTTAAGCGGCGTTTTATAGCTGTAATTACATCATTTGAGATAAAGGGTAGGATAAACGAGACCCTTCTACCGCTAGAGTTGTCGTTTGGAGGCCTAGGATTTTCCCCACACCTGTCCTGAGCTACAGTTTCGAAGCCATTAGAAATGGCTATTTGCCGCACCAAGCTCTGGGACTCCTCTCTCTGCTCTTCTGTTGTGCACACGTTGGTTGCTGTTCGAAACGTGTTTCTTACAAGTGCCCTTTTCGTGTGAGAGGGGTGAGAGGGGAGGTAATGAACCAAGTCTTTCTAGTATATTTCAATTTTGCCCTTCAGTCATCATTTTTCCAACAAAAAATAAGATATGCGTTTAAAGCCGCTTAGTAAAGTCCACGACAAATTCAGGAAACTCACTTCACTTTGGAAATCGAGGTTTTCGGTGTCGTACTGTGCAATATCCGACCTTATTTTTTAGAGTTTATATTGGACTTCATTCAATCGCTGTTTGTGTTGCTAATAGCTTCAACCATATCAAGCTTAGCGACCTTCTCAACAAGTTCACGAGAGCGAGCAATTATTTGAGTTTATTCTTTAGAAATGATGAGAAGACAAATTATTGAATACGGTGAAAAGTAAAAACACAAGGAGGCTAAGATATGATAAAAACTAGGAAACGCAGATGGAACTGGAACCCGCGATTACACTTTCCGGACTCACTTGCTATCCCCCGCATCAATTGCTCCTTGCTTTGTCTTGCTCTGAACTGGATCATTCATTCTCTTTGACAGATAATCTCTGATAGCACCGTTAGAATTAAAAGCTGGAAAAATAAACGAAATTCACCTACGCTGGAGTTCATAAGGTCTACGTGGTACGATGAATGAATTTTCAAATTAAATTTGATGAGTTTTGCTGGCAGAAAATGAAACATTTCTAAAAGTTCATGGTAATTCACAGAGGCACGTGAAGCTTAAATACGTTAATCACTATGAAGATAAAAGAATGACTCAGGCAGTTCATAACTGTCATTTCCAACAATGTTTTCTTACTCACTTGGATATTTGGACGGTCCGTCTTCACGAGCTGTGCGGACCCCAGCACATATGCCATTCGCTCCTCTCTTTCGCAATCGTAGTCCATG
>UYYA01005396.1:0-24210 GCA_900624975.1 Angiostrongylus costaricensis | reverse complement strand
ATAAGTTTTTGCTCCACCATTCTGTAAGAATGAAGTTGCTGCTCGAAGGTGTATTTTTCACTTTAACTCCATCTAAAATTAAACCCTCTTTAGAAGTTTTGCCGAGCCAGCCATTTTGCCATTCTAATTGCCGCCGAGCGAAGTTGGCTTTTTTGTTGGCTAATATTCCCATCGTTTTTCTTCCATTTGATAAAGTGCTTAATGAGCTGAGACATTTTTTTAAAGGTAGATTGCCTTCGAGCACGCATGATTTGAGGGCATTAAAGACCAGTCAATAGGTCTAGAACAGCGGGATTAATGAATGAATTAGCGGAATTTTCTGTAGTTTTATCCGAGAAATCAGAGATTTTTCTGATTGAGGAGTATTCCAAGATCAAGGTGTAACGCGCCCTTTGTGAGGTTATTGTAATTTTGAACTTCATCCTTCGGTTTCTTCTCCTTCTTTCCTTTACGTCTTCTTCAGACTCTTCTATCGTGATATCGCAATCTTCAGTACATATAATCAATGTCCTTGTTTATCTTTCAGATCAACGTTGTTGGTGAAGAAATCAATATGGTGACATTAAGCCATATCTGCCACGATGGCTTCAAGTTGGACTCGATCGACTGCTCATCGGAAATGACACCGAAAAAACTTGATAAAAGGAATAACGTGGAGTCTTGTTTTTTCTGCCGAAGGAAATTAAAAAAGCGAATCGGAGAGGAAGACGAACCTGTTGACCAGGATATCTGCGGTTAGCGCGCATGCAAAGCAATCCCTCACAGCCTATTTCTTCTCTATAAAAATAGGCTAGCACCCTTGAATTTTGTGAGTTATATGTGGCCCGCTTCTGGGAGCTGGTCATTAGCGGAACGAAAAGATGTACTGTACGTCTTAGAATGTAACAATTGTTGACTGGGATTCATTGGCCTCTGGCTTAAGATGGACATTTCTGTACCGCCTCCTGCAGAAGACATTTAAATAGCTTCGAGAGTCCATATCGTATTCGCCCTCCTGTTCATCATGTGTGTTGTACCATGTAATCCAGGGTGTTAACTCTCATGGTACGTGTTCACTGTTGGGTATTTACTTTGCTGTCATGTTCCTCTAAGCACGCTTACGCTACTTTGTGTTCACGTTAACCTCATAGCAATATAGTCATACGTTTGCATGTAATCTCTAACACAACCTTATCGCTATGTTACAGCAAGCTTACATGTCGCCCTTAACGTGGTAACCTCACGACACCACAAGCCTACATATAGTGTGTAATCCTATAGTATTGTTTTTTGTGAGTCAGGTATTACGGCTTTATATAAATCCGCTAATACGCCTAAATCTTGTGACACTCTTGAAGTATTCTAAATGCACACGGCACTGTTTTACTGGCCTATAGCAAAAATACTAACCCGCCTTACCCTCACTTATCATGGTACAATATGGCAGTCTGTACTATGCCAATGTTTATATTTCGTTATTCTTGAATTATTATTGTTGTAAACGGTTCAAGTACCCAGGTTTGAGATATTGCTATGCGACAGTCACGAAAAAGTCTCGCGTGGCAACTTTTACGAAGTCGAGCATCTTACTCAAAGCTAGTGATCATAAGGTGCCGAGAACTGACTCGAAGACCTAATTTCCACTGGCAACTGCTAAAATTGGTGGTGTTGTGAAGGTATTAATGGTCTCTGTTTCGTTTTTTTCGCCTCATGTTTCCAGTTTCGCCGATCATGATTTCAGGCAAGAATTGCAAGGCAACAGTATTATTTTCGTTATTTTTCAAACCGACTGCCGTTAAGCCTCGTAATCAATACGTCCTTGGATTATTAATCTAACACGATCTTCATGAGAAAGATTTATTCCGCTAATGTCTCATTGGATTACTCTTTTTGAAAGACACACTTTGATGAAGCAGATGAACGCATCTTAATACCGCGTCATTGTGAAGAAGTCTCATCAGTAAATTATCACTTTATCTAAAAAAAAACACTTTCGATAAGTCGTATGAAGTGCTGAGATATCTGCAAAACTCCGGACCACAGGTGTATGCAGTGGAGAACGAACACGCGCTGTTGTCCTTACCGGGGAGCAGCGCACTTCACCGCTACACCATCCGGGTCCTTCGCTTTGCATGTATCTCAGCTAGTTCTATCGATCTTTTTGCCATCAGCAATCACCCGTCAACGGGATTGATCTGGGGAGCCAATATCGGCATTGAACCCACTTAAGCTGAGGCCTCGTTATAATCACAATCTAAACTGCCACGACCGACTTTCTATTAACCTCGGCATTGATCAAGTGATTTTCTTCGTATTTTTGTTGAGCAAACGCGAGGTGTTACTATTCTTTGTTCACGATTAAGCTGACGTTTCCGCGGATTTCGCCTTCTTCAGAGCCTGGAAAGGTCAAGTTGACAGCAATCCACTCGGCCAGACGCCTCCATAACCAAACAAAGAAACTCCAAACCAAGATTTCAATCACTTTGAACACAGCTTTGCACACTCACCGCNCTTTCTATTAACCTCGGCATTGATCAAGTGATTTTCTTCGTATTTTTGTTGAGCAAACGCGAGGTGTTACTATTCTTTGTTCACGATTAAGCTGACGTTTCCGCGGATTTCGCCTTCTTCAGAGCCTGGAAAGGTCAAGTTGACAGCAATCCACTCGGCCAGACGCCTCCATAACCAAACAAAGAAACTCCAAACCAAGATTTCAATCACTTTGAACACAGCTTTGCACACTCACCGCTTTCTATGAGGTTTCCACTAAGTATGTCACGTGGAGACGTAGTTGACGTTCGGTGAGCGTAGTTGAAATACCACCGAGTAATCTTAAGCGCCAGCTAGTTCGTAACCGCCTATATGACCGTCTATGTGCAACTCAAAATTGCATAATTTGCCCCAGTGGTAGAGACGGTGATTGCATGAGCTCGGGTATAGTTTATCTGATCTCCTGTAAGACGTGTGGTGACGAATACATTGGCGAAACTGGTAGACCCCTCTGTGTCCGCATGAAAGAACACCTAGCCGGCAAAAATAGACCAAATACCCCGCTAGGCACGCATAGGACCCAGAGACATAACGGGGACGACTTGGAAGTATGTGTCACGATCCTCGCACGCGAATCAAGAACACAGGCGCGAAAAACTCTCGAGGCACTCTGGATTAATTCCAGAAATCCGAAAATGAACCACAAGGAAGAATGCCTCATTATCACGCGTGATATAGGGCAGTATATAAAACTGCTTTTCTGATGTCAGGGGCACATTATACTTCCACGTGATTTCTGTGCGGTTGGTCTCTACGTGACATACTTAGTGGANTTGCTATCAACTTGACCTTTCCAGGCTCTGAAGAAGGAGAAATCCGCCGAAACGTCAGCTTAATCGTGAACAAAGAATAGTAACACCTCGCGTTTGCTCAACAAAAATGCGAAGACAATCTTAACTCTTTTGTTTACTGCCTTTTTCTTCTTAATGGCAGGGTATGTTGTGAGATATAACTCGTATGAAGTGCTGAGATATCTGCAAAACTCCGGACCACAGGTGTATGCAGTGGAGAACGAACACGCGCTGTTGTCCTTACCGGGGAGCAGCGCACTTCACCACTACACCATCCGGGTCCTTCGCTTTGCATGTATCTCAGCTAGTTCTATCGATCTTTTTGCCATCAGCAATCACCCGTCAACGGGATTGATCTGATGGCAAAAAGATCGATAGAACTAGCTGAGATACATGCAAAGCGAAGGACCCGGATGGTGTAGTGGTGAAGTGCGCTGCTCCCCGGTAAGGACAACAGCGCGTGTTCGTTCTCCACTGCATACACCTGTGGTCCGGAGTTTTGCAGATATCTCAGCACTTCATACGACTTTCGATAAGTGTCAAATCCCATCGTTCAAGTTGAGACATTTGTGACCTTCTTCACCAGCGGTACTCTTTAAACCGTATTTTTTCATCGATCCCAACAATTTCACAATGTTTAATTTTTCTGCCTTACAATTTTCACGGCAGGGTATTATGCGAAACACAACCACAACGATGCTGAGATATTTGCAAAACTCCAGACCGCAGGCGTCTGTGGTGGGAAACGAACGCGCTATTACCCTCTACGGGTGCTTATGCGTCCATCACAGTCTAGGAATGATGCCGGTAAAGAAACGGAATAAATGGGCATTATTCTAGGACTTACGCGCGATAATCGTGAAGGATGCGGAGACTTACCTAGAACCAATATTGGCTCTATCATGCCGAACTAGTTTTGCTCAATTCTGCTGCTTTTTATTAAACAATTAATAGATGAAATTCGAGAAATATTACTACGGCGACACCTGTTTGAAGACCTCCGACTGCGATCCCATTTCTGCCACTGACATGGAAATTTCCGTATTCACCTACAAGCACTAACTTTTAATATAACTTTACTCCCTTACTTCTCTAGTGCTCGAAATTTTCGTTATGCGCAGATTATTCGGAAAACGAAAGCCTCCTTACCACTAACGTCACTGCTAGTAATCAGTCATGTGTCGCCTTTGTCCACTTGTCAGCCACACGTTTCATCCCTCACGTAGAACAGTTGACAAAACAAACACTTTGTTAAAAACTATCTCAGTTCACTGGGAGACCAATTCTGCATGATCTCGGCAAGACAAAAAACGAAAACCAGTCTAGCATTCGTTGGTCCATCCAAGATCAACATGCTCGCGCACACGCAACCATGTGTGAAGGATGAAAGAAAAAAATAACCGGTCACCTCTATTCTCCATCCCTAACCTTCGGCTCGACCCATGCAACATAGACTTGATTGATTGCATATTTGACCTTTACAATGTTTATCTGAGTCTACTAATACACCCGCGTGTTTTGACCAATCTTGACAGCTCATGTGCCATTTTTTGCCTATGAGGAAGACCGTTTTAAACAGTACGAAAAGACAAGATTGGTTAACATTGGGTGCGGGAGAGAACCAGCGACCATACATCGAAAGACGCCTTCGGCCACTGCGCTCCACTCTTCACTCTGGATTCTCTGGTGTGTACTAAAAGAATGTTTTCTGCTTTTTCTCTTACCCAAGCTCGAATTTTGAAAACGAAATCATTTGAGCCAGGGAGACTTCGACCGGCCGTAATGCACCATTTGTTTTTACAACTCGAGTTTTTTTTGCTCCTTTGGGAAAATTTCCAAATATTTAGAGTTCACCTTCAATTTCTGAAGGATTCATTTCCCAAAAAAAAATTTGAAATTTAGGAAACATTTAATGAGATTGTCGTACCCTTCAGACGACTCAACAAAGTATTTTCTATGAATCTGCAAAGTTTTAAACTCCTCCACCTCTCAAGTAAGGAAGAAATTGAAGTTCATGCGCAACGAAGAATTTTCTCTAACTACAGTTAATGTTTTTACCACGGCGCTGTTGTACTACAAGGTCGATGGGTGGGTAAGCGAAAAGATTTTTATTGAACGCCTACTAAGAATTCGTCAAACCCTGGAAAACATCAATGACAAGTGTCTCAACGGTCAATCAAACACCTTTAGTCAATACATCTACTGACTATAGAAAAAGGATTTTGAATCAATGAGCGGTTTATCACTTAATAGTTGAGAATTTATTTGGTCCAATCTCAACGAATGGAAAACGAAGTCAGTTAGGAAATTTTATGGCTGCTTGCCCATCGAAATTAAAGTTTCTCAAAAATCTTCTTTAAAGTGGAAGACATGCAAATGGGGAGAAATGAGAATGAGGTAATCACGGCACCTATCTGAGAACCTCCTTGGGGCGTCAAAATGAACCAGCGTCAAAACATAATTAACTAAATGTGTACAGGCAAAAGCGGGAGCTGTTCACAAAGATCCTGGCAGTAAAATACCGTTTTTAGCACAGAAACCCGTCATCTAAATTTCGAACGCTGCAGAAGAGAATAGGAATATTTTCTTTACGATTTCAGTTACATCAGTGGCTGAAAGAAACCATCATGCAGTGAGACAGTAGTGGAAGAAACAATTAGAAGGACAGAAAGGTAAAACTCCTGTCTGAAAGAGAGAAAAATTTAACATCGAAAACGAGTTTATCTCGTGACGGGGCACTATGTGTAACTGGAGATAGAGCTCGGTCAAGCCGCCGTTCACAAATCTCTTGTTGCAAAGTTGATTAGTCCTTTCAAGACTCAGATTAATTATATTCGATTCCGAATTCGTGTGCCAGAATTCTTTGCAGATTTGCCTAGATAACGACCTTGGACAATCTTTTACTAAAGTGATAATTTTGTAACAGTTCCCAGGACCGACTTTCTACTAACCTCGGCATTGGAATATGAATGTGTCGTTTTCTTGTTCAGCAATCGCGAGGTTTTTAAACAGCATACATTTACTTCAATAGAGAAACACAATACAATACAACGCTAGCTGACGTTTCGGCAGTATCGCCTTCTTCAGAGCCTGGAAGGGTATGCTGATATACAATCTACTAGGCCAAACGCTTCAATAACACTTACAAAAAGACGGAAGACTCTCTGGTAATTGCATGGTCAATAGCTTCTCGAAAAACTCACCGCTTTTTCGTGACTTCCAATGAGAAAGACTACAACAGCTGATTAGAGTCGCATGTGGTTGACGACTGCACCATTCCACATCAAAAATCGATGCGAACGTACGGGATCAGGTCGCCTATGACCTCCGGGCATTCATCCCTGCTATTCATTGTAGGGTTTTTGGCATTGATCCAAAAAGCCTCTAGGAGTTTTCGCGCTGGTGTGTTGGACTCCTGTGCAAGGATATTGACTTTTACTTCAAAATCGTCTCCGCTATGCTTTTGTATCCTATGCGTGCCTAGTGGGGTGCTTCGTCTTAGTTTTCGTTTGCCATCCAGGTGTTCTTTTATACGGATNCAAAAATCGATGCGAACGTACGGGATCAGGTCGCCTATGACCTCCGGGCATTCATCCCTGCTATTCATTGTAGGGTTTTTGGCATTGATCCAAAAAGCCTCTAGGAGTTTTCGCGCTGGTGTGTTGGACTCCTGTGCAAGGATATTGACTTTTACTTCAAAATCGTCTCCGCTATGCTTTTGTATCCTATGCGTGCCTAGTGGGGTGCTTCGTCTTAGTTTTCGTTTGCCATCCAGGTGTTCTTTTATACGGATAAACAAGGGCCTGCCCGTTTCGCCAATATATTCATCTCCGCAATTGTTACACGAAATCAGGTATATCGTTCCTGAACTCATGCAATCACCGTCCTTGCCGTAAGGGCAAATTACGCAATTTGTTGTTTCACACTTGGCGACGTAGAGTAGCCGGTGGTATTTCAACTATCGCTACCGATTCCTCTAGACCTGCCCTTCTTAAGCATCGTTTTATAGCTACGCTTACTTCATCGCTTATAAAAGGCAACATAAACGGGATCTTCCATCATGTTCAACAAGAAGTTCGAAGATGGCTTGCATTGCGGAGTCATTCGACACGTTGGTGTAAAGCGCGGTAACGCCGAAAGACTCTATCACGTACGCGTTATTAGGAGACGCGTTACGTGGACGTTCTGGGAACATTTGGGTGTTTGTGAGGTGAGCTGGAATGTGGTTAAGCAACTGGGTAAGTATCAGGCTTAAAAACCAGGTTATTCTATCCGTTCGCCCGTCTACACAGCTGATGATCGGCCTAACCTTAAATGATGACGGATTGGTTGACGCATGATCATCAGGTGATACCAACTTATGTGTTTTAATAAGTAGGTATAGGACGGGACATGTTGATCTACCGATTTTAAAGTGCGAAATAACCGATGATTTTAAACCCGCAGCCTTTGCCACGCTGACCCATCGATTGTTTAGCTTTCGGTGTTGACTTTTATATTCCTTTTTAGAGGATGGGCGATAAAGAGTAGCATCACTAAGATGTTCCTCTGTTATCTCAACATCCAGCTGGTGAGTGATAACTACGAACTCTCCCCCCTTATCACTAACAGACAATCTTATTGTTTTCGAGTTTATTAACTCTCTAATTTCCCGCATGCCACATTTTTGTGCGGCTGTAAGGTTAGAGATAAACTTTCTATCGCGGTAGTGATCAAGGATCTTGCGAACGCCGTCCGAAAACGCGGAATTTTATGTCAACTCCATCGTTAGGGTCCTGCTGTCTAAAGAACGTTTTTGGGAAAGGAGATGGTGGTAGTGTCGCCGCCTCTTGATTTTTTATCTATATTTGATGTTTCTTGCTTGGCCTGATAGCGGAGTCGATCTTGAAGCTCATAAAGGTTGCATGCTATCCTACGCAGGGTCGTTTTAGAAATGGGCCGTGATGGTGCAAAACTTGGGCCGAATTCTAATAGCGAGCGCGCATTCTCAGGTATTGTTATGGACCCAATCACGGTGACCCTAGATTTTCTTGGTGCATTATCAACCCCATTTTGACTATTATCAGAAACGTAAGGAATTCGTCTGCGGTTGTTTCTTGAAGCTGAGACGTGTGAATTACCCAAAAGATTCTCGAATTTCCGTTGTAAGGTTATTTTGGCATTAGATCTAATAAAATCACATATCAATATTGACCCACCAACTATCCTCCTCCAAAGGCGATCCTCCAAATACAAAGCACAAAAATGTTCCTTCGTTGCACACTTCTTCATTCTGGCAAACATCTCGTTCTGCTTGCTTCGTAGTGCAGCTCGAAGTAGTTCCATTTCGATGCCTTGTACTTGTTGGCTGCCCTCTGGTTGACCGCACATCTCGTGAAGTTGCTTTTGTTTTATAAACTTCGGCACGACTCGATGTTGAAAACAGCGGCGGAGAAAGTTGATTTGCTGGCTAGCTAAGACAATCTTCTGATAGTTTTAACTGATAATTTTGACTGACTGATAATTTTTCTTTCAAAAAATAAATCCGTATTTGTCTATATTCCTTAGAGCACTGGACGAGTAGGCAGAGCTAGACCTTTGTGGAACCAACTGCGGAGTGTTTTACAAACACAGGCTAACACAAAAGGTCTTTTCTTCACCCATGCTCGCATTTTAGCGATGAAATGAGTTGAACAGTGGGATTTTGACCAACATTAATGTGTTGTTATTTTCTTATGCTTCTCACCCTTTCCGTTATTGGTGAAAATGTGGTGTGTTGTGTAAAATTCATCTTTTTTGCGAAAGTACGATGTACGGTGTGACGTCTATGCATAACGAGATTTTAGAAAGCGGTGAGTTTGCAAGGAAGCTATTCTGTGTTTAGTATGACTGAAATCTTGGTTTGGCATGTTCTTATGGAGGTGTTTGGCCGAATAGATTGCTGTCAGCTTGATCTTTCCAGGCTCTGAGAAAGGCAAAATCCGCCGAAACGTCAGCTTGGCGTAAATAAAAAAATAAAATCTCCGTGTTTGCTAAACAAGGACATAACGGGAGCTTTTTTTTCAACCCAACAGTTATTTCAACTCAATGGTAGTAATCCGCACCTTTTTGGACTATTAAGATAACATGACGTTGATAAAGATATCCATTCCGCTAATGTTTCGACCTTTTGCCAATACATCTAGTGATTTCAGCAACAGTATTTCGAAGCCATGACGCAGCTTTTCCTTTCCTATTTGCATATTTATGTGACCTAACGCCACAAAGTCTGTGGATCCTGGAACATTTCACTCAGGCTGCCTCACTCCCACAGATCTACCGAGTTCATCGAACTTAGGTGTTGGTTGAGCAGCCAGTTGAAGGCTTCCTCTATGAACTATTTAATGCTGGTTGAATCTCACGACTCTTCTTCACAGAGGGATACTATGCCTGTTAGCCGCGAGGCAACGTAACGCGTACCCAGTTGGCGGATAGAGAATTAGTCGAGAACCAAAAGCCACCATGTACTTACCATAACGAAATAGACCACATGATGGTAAACAGAAGGTTTTGTTTAACCGAAGTCACTGTTGTCCCAAAATTTTACACGGGATCCGGAAATCGCCTCCTTCGTACAAGACTCTATTTCTCGCGGAAAGGAGAAAAAGCCGCTAAATTCAAAAGCCGAAGTCCCAGAACCACCGCAAACTGGAACGTATTCAATTCATCAGTCGGCTATTGGGAAGATGTCGTTGTCGATAACATCGGCGAAGAATATGATCGGCTCACTCATTCAACATCTTCACGCTAGCGCTATGAAAGTTCAGAGTTCGAAAGTCACCAAGAGACGTCTATCTCCAGAAACACTCGAGCTGATACGCCAGCGTGGAAGAGCACGAGCTGCAGGCAACCGTCAACTAACGTCCGAACTTGCAAAACAATAAAACAGGCCATAGAAGAAGATCTTGAAGAGGGAAGAGCAGCAGTCATGTCGAAGCTGCAGAGGCCGGGAAAAGCATTCGCAAAGCCTACCGACGCCTGGCCAATTACGTGACCAAGATGAATGCACTCCGACGCCCAGACGGAACAGTTACAGAGGCCAGGAAGGCAATTGAGAAAATCATTCACGAGTGCTACTCAGATCTCTTCGATACCCTTGCCCACCTTCTCTCATATAAAATAAAGGAGGATGGATATGTTGTACCGCCGCTTCTCCCTTCCGAAATCAGACATGCCATTTCGTCGGTGAAAAATCGAACAGTAGCAAGTCCGGACGACGTAAGATGTGAACACCTGAAGAACATTCCGCCGGTCCTCGTAGACTGGCTCGGATCTTCACGCACTACCTACCTGAATGCGAGGTCCCTACTCAGTGGAGCACCAGCAAGACCGTGTTATTGTTCAAGAAAGGTGACCTGCACGATATCGGCAACTATCGCCCAGTCTGCTCATTGTCTGTCGTCTACAAACTTCACTCGATTCGTCTTAAACAAGATTGACAGAACACTGGACGAAGGGCAGCCATGCGAGAAAGCAGGGTTTCGAAAAGGATTTAGTATGTTGGACCACATCCACACGATAACAAGGCTCATTGAAGTATAGCGAGAGTACAAAAAACCGCTCTGTCTCACTTTCATCGATTTACAAAAGGCCTTTGATTCAATTAAGAACACCCGACTCTGTGCCCACCTTTTCGACTGAACGGTACTTCCTGCCCTAACGTACGTGCCAGAAAACTGGTCGCTACGTAAATAGGACGAAAGATCACTCAGCGTCATCGAACGCGCAGTCGAAAGGACGACGCTAGGAGTAACTCGTTTCACACAAGTAAGGGATTGGATCCGAAGCTCCGATCTGCGTCAACGATCAAGAATCAAAGATGCCGTTCTGTACGCCAAACAGTCCATGATAAGATGAGCCGGATACGTAATGCGTATGAATGACAACCGATGGTGAAGAGCCGTTAGTGACTGGATTCCCCGGGATGTCAAGCGTAATGCAGGAAGACTATCGTCCCCATGGTCAGAGTTCTTTGCGAAGAGCCTAGAAGAAAGATATGATGCTCAACGAGTCCCTAGAGGGAGCAGAACCTACTGGGCTACTCTTGTACGCGACTGGGAAAAGTGGAAGATTTGCTGGCGCCCGCTCGAGTCACTCGACGATCAACACGACTACAAATGATGCAGGTGATACATTAGTTGGCTGTTTGGAAGACGCCTTATTTGATAACATTAACCAGAACGCGATCACTCACTTAACATCTTCATGCTAGCACCATGAAAGGCGAGCATCCAAAAGTCACCATGAAGCCCTTATTCCCGGAGTCGATGCGCCAGAATTGAAGCGCATGAGCTACAAGCAAGAGCCAACTTTCGATTTAGTATATGAGACATTACGCAAGGGTGATAAAAGAAAGATCTTAAAGCACCAGCTATGGCCGAAGCTGCCGAAGCCAGCGAGAGCGCTCGCACTGCTCACCGAAACAATGCCACTTACTAGACCTTGGTAACAGCATTCCGGCAAACACAGTTACAGCTTCCAGAAGGGCAATGGAAAAAATCGTTCACGGCTAGTATGTAGATCTATTCGGTAGCCACATCTTCCTGCTGTTATACGAAATAGAGGAGAACGAATATGTCCTACCAGTTCTGCCCTCCAAACACCGACATGACATTTCGCTGGTTAAACATCGAACAACATCAGGTCCGGGAATGATAAAACTTAAACACCTGAAGAACTTTCCGCCAGTTCTCACAAGCACACCGGCTCCGTTTTACACGTGTTACACTTCGGAATTCAGGGTTCCTGTTCAATGGAAGGTAAGCAATTACTATCCTGCTGTTGTTCAAGAAGGGTGACCTCCACGATATCGCCAACTGTCGCCCAACCTGCTTGCTGTCTACTTTCTATAAACTTTTCACTCGAGTCATCCTAAACAGGATTAACCTAACACTGAGAAAAAAAAGCACGTGAGCAAGCTAGGTTTCGAAAAAGGGTTCAGTGCTGAGACCACTTCCACACGATAACGAGACTCACGGAAGTATCGCGAGGCTACAAGAGAGAGAGAAGAGACTCTGTTACATCCACCGATTTAAAGAGAGTTTTTGTCTCAATTGATGTAGAAGCAGTCATGGAAGCTCTAGACAGCCAGGAAGTCCCTTCTCAGTGTATCACCATTCTTCGTGAGCTATGCAAAAATTTCGCAACCGAAATATCAGTCTTACAACGATATTAACATCAGTGCTTTACTTTTTATTTTTTTCCTATCACAACTTTTACGACAGGGTATTGAACGAAGTACAACTACAACGTTACTGAGATATTTGCGAAACTCCAAACTGCATGTGACCGCATTGTGTGGTGGCGAACGAGTTAGCCCTCGGAGAAGGTAATAGCGCGTTCGTTCCCCACCGTAGGCACCTGCAGTGGTGAATTAACGCGCTATCGTGCTTTCCAGGGAGTAACGTGTTCACCACCACACCATGCGGGTCCTTAGTTTCGCCTGCCTCTCACCTAGTTCTATCGATCACCGCCATCAGCAATCACCCGTCAGCGGGGTTGATCTGGGGAGCGCAAATCGGCATAGAACCCAGTTAAGCTATGGCTGTAGTTGAAATCACAATGTTTAACGTAAAGGATAATAGCGCGTTCGTTCCCCACCATAGACACCTGCGGTCCAGAGTTTTGCAAATATCTCAGCAACGTTGTGGTTGTATCTCAGCAACGTTGTGATATTACCATCGACTTGTAGTAATTCCCACGACCGACTTTCCATTAAACTCGCTATTGATCAAATAGTTCTCAATGTTCTTGTTGAGCAAGTACGAGGTGTTACTCCATTCTTTACTCCGTTAAAGCTGACGCTTCGGTGGATTTCGCCTTCTTCACAGCCTGGAAGGGTATATTGAGAGGCAATTTACTATGTCAAACGTTCCGATAACACATAGAGAAAGATGGAAATCTAAATTGCAATCACACGATCAAAAGCCTCTCAAAAACCCATCGTTTATTACGTGCCTTCCACTGAGTAAGAACAGCTGATCAGAGTCACATATGGTCGATAAATGCACCACCCCACATCAAAAGTCCATGCGAAGGTACGGGACCAGATCACGTGTGATTTCCGGGCATTCCTCCCTGCTGTTCATTTTTGGGTTCCTGGTATTTATCCAAAAAGCCCGTAGAAGTTTGCGCCTTTATAGAGAACTTCTCTCTTGAAAAGTTCTCTATCTATCTAAATAATAGTATTTGATGTCCATATATGGCCGGCTCGCAGTCGCACATCAAACACTGCAATGTAACTTTTGTAATCTACTCGGTCACTTATGTTCAGTGTTTCAGGCACAATAGCGGTTCAGGTTTGACTTCAGTAGCATACCGACGATGGCTTATCCGAAGGAGGAGGCGAAACAGTGGAACAGTTTACTACTTCCTTGCGAAACAACGAAGCTAATAACGTTTGATGTTTCAGGCAGTTAGGTACAGTCTATTGCGGTCCAGGATCAACAATCCAGATTAACCGCAGTTGCATACGCACGCGGCTCCCGCAGCCGATATAAGCCAGATGCCTTCGACGGCAGAGACGTGCCATCACTCACCTTACCCCCGATCGGTGGCGCGGATAATCCGCTCCTCACAACATCATCCTCAATCACCTCAACTCATTCTTAGTCGTACTCATTCATTTTCATTCAATCACATTCATTCACACATTCGCATTCGTCCTTCAGTAATCAGCAGATTATGGTATCTCATTTCTCAGCTTGTCTACGGTGCGATGACAGTAGTGGCGGGTGTTTCCAAATGCGTTCTGTTTGCAACGCCATCGGTGGCACGTACAATTCTTCCCACAATGTACGCCATGCGTACAGTGCCGCTAAGCGGCCAACTTGCTATGTATTCTGCTAAGTCGCATTAGGCTTATCAGTTCTGTAACCATTTATCATACTGGCCCTTGACTCTTAGGCAATAGTGGCACCCATCGATGCTCAAAGTTCACGTTGCTGACATATCGTTATCCAAGAGTAGCCACCTGACCGTGTTCCGTAGATGACTCATCATTCACTGTCAATAGCACCGTCAACGCTCATGTAACTTACTGTACTCATCGCTCCACTAAGATACTCCTCATCCTATAATGTTGAAATTTTAGCTCAGCCGAAAACACGGCCAGTCTGTAACCCTCACCACCTCAGCATACTGTCTCGCTCTCCGCGGCATACAGTCTCCTTTCTCCGCCCCTAGCACACTGTCTCCCTCAGCCGCCGCACTGTCCGCGGATGAACCGGCGCGGCATCGCTCACGGCTAACCAACGGTTACTTCTTTAATAACTCGAAAGACCGACTTTCTATAAACCTCGGCATAGATAGTTGATATATTTATTTATGTGATCTTATAAACTGATCTTTTTAAGCTGACGCGGGGTTGGTACAGATCTTCGTTGCCGTTGTCGTTGTCGTTGTTTTTGATGTTATTGATCGATGGCTGACGTTTCGGCGACTTCGCCTTCCTCAGAGCCTGGACGTACTTTATGTTAGAATACTTTTTATTATTCGGTGGAAAAGAAAGTTAAAGTATTAATGAAGATCAAACTTTCAAATAGACGCCATATTGAACAGAAAGGTCACTCACCGTGATGTTATGTGCGGGATTTAGGCGAGCAAGACACGCCCCGAGGTCAAAATATCATTTTGAAATAGGTCGCCAAGTCACGCATGATTGTGAGGCATTCGTCCTTCCGGTTCATCTTTGGATTTTTGAAATTTATCCAAAACGCCTCAAGAGTTTTGCGCGTTGATGTTTTTGATACCCGCGCTAGGATCCGCACATTCACTTCAAAATCATCGCCGTTGTGCTTTTGTGCCCTATGCGTACCTAGAGGGGTGTTTAAACGGATTTTAGCTTTCCCATCTAGATGTTCTTTTATGCGGACACAAAGTGGTCTACCCATTTCCCCGATATATTCCTTGCCGCATGCATTACATGAGATCAAGTATATTATATCTAAACTCATGCATTCCCCGTCTCACTCGTTGGGACAGATCGTACAGTTTTCTGAGCTGCACAAACGATCATAGAGACGGTTTCGAACTAACTGGCGGCCTAGGGTGTTGGGTGGGATGTCAATAATCGTTACATAATTTTTAAGACCACTTTTTCTTAAGCACTTTTTAATGGCGTTACTTACTTCATTTGATATGAAGGGCAGCTTAAAGGCGATCCTACTGTCGTCTGAAATATTATTTTAGGAAACTACCCAACGTTTTCCTCTAACCCGAGTGGCTTCTACTTCGTAGTCATTGGAAATGGCAATTTTTCGTGCCAGGTTTCGCGATTCCTTCCTTTCCTCTTCTCCTGTACACACATTTTTAGCCCTGCGGTACACGTTTTTGATAAGTGCTTTTTTCATGTGTGAAGGATGAGAGGAGAGGCAGTGAACTAGAATGTTTTTACTACTTGGCTTGCGATACCATTTTGTTACATAGCCACTTACTGAGAGCTTTATTTGGATGTTTAAGAATGGATGAATGGAGTTCTCGGTAGGTTTTTCTCGTGTAAATTTTATATACTCTGACTGTCGATTTAATAATTCAAAGCACTCATCCATCTGTTCTTGTGTGGAACAGACGATGAAGCAGTCGTCTATGTATCGACAGTAGAGTAAGGGTCGGTGATCGAGAACTGGAGCTTCCACCTTAGACATGAAAGCGATGGCAAGGCTTGGTGCTAAACGCTGCCCCATCGCCGACCCTCTAATTTGTGCAAAATATTTTCCAGACCACCTAAAGATTGAACAACTAAGACACTGTTTTAAGAGCGTCATTAGTCGCGCAATCGACAAGCCGTGCATTTTTATTTTCTTTTCATGCTCGACGAGCAACTCGGGTCCACAACCGCACTGTCCTAATTCTGCTGACGGAGTACTTCTTATAAGATGAAGCCTTCGCAAGGCGGATCAAATGCTAGCCAACTTCTCCGAAACTTCGAATGCTTTAGTTCGAATGCCATCTATGTCGCGAAATCAACATGATGAGCGACTTAACTTCTAGGTTGATCAGGATGAATCGGGAGGCTTGGGGAGCTTTTAAGCCCATTGATGGTGCAATGAGAAGAACATCGTGCCCACCTTTTCGACTCAGCCATTTTTCGTGCCATAGTGTATGCATCAAAATGCTGATGGCCACATAAGCAAGATCAAAGATTACTCGGCGTCACTGAAAGCGCAGTGGAAAGGATGATGCCAGGAGTCTCCTGTATCACGCAAGGTAGGGAAGTTATCCGAAACTTCGATCTACGTCAACGACTAAGATTGAAAGAAACCATTCTATGTGTCAATCTGCCGAAATTAAGACGGGCCGGACACGTCGAACGTATGAACGACAATTGATGGATAAGAGGCGTTAGAGACCGGATTTTTCAGGATATTATACCTATTGCAGAAAGACTATTGACCCGATGGTGAGAGTTCTTCACAAAAATCGTAGAAGAAGCATCTGATGTTCAATGAGTTTCTAGGGCAAGCGGAGCCCACTGAACTACTGTTGCACGTGAAAGGAAGAAATGGAAGATTTGCTAGCGCATGCTCGAGTCACTCGATGATCACCTGGTTGACAGGTTATACGAGTAATATTAGTTCAATTAATTTTTTCAGAAGTCTTGGAATAACTGTGTGGTAATGTCTCCAGGGTTTCAAATGCAATTTAGCAAACTTTGCGATTAAGAGAGTGCTTTTTGCCAAGAAGCTGGTCAGCAGGTTGGCGACCCTGGAAAGTAAGAGAAGTTAGGTTGTCTTGCTGCAAAGTCGAGCCACGGAATATCCGTGTATTACAGCAAGGCATCTAAAATCGCTGTTCCTTCCCGTTCTAGATTTTTGAATAGTCAAGTCGACATAAACTTTGAGGAAGGCGTGATTGGTTTTTTGGAAAAATTTTTCAGCTCGCCCAATGTGCGGCAAAAAATTGGGGCAATCTCAAGCGATAGTACACAGAATTAGGTGTGGTGGCTTCTGATGTGCAAACGGGTGAAGGCATTGTTTAAACGAAGAATAGTTGTTAATATGTATTTAAGTTGTTGATCTTATGCAAGGTCGATAAATACATTCATTCGACTGACTTTAAAGAAATACTGGTTAATTTGGGAATCTCAGTGAGATCATATCAAGCTGACTTTTATTTGGCGTGCGCTCATGGAAAACACAGCCGTTCAAGAATTTCTTCTGTTTCACGCTTATTGTAATGAAAGGCTTTCCTAAAAAAGTGCCAATGAGGAAAAATCAGAGTGAGATAGTCGCGGCACCTTTCTCAGAACCCCAGCAGGCTAAATGACTCACCAGGCAGTGGTCCGCTCATGTGTTTATGCCATTCCAAGAAGGATCGGCAGATCGGCGTCCTAACGAAATACACATGCAATGTAGACACTGTTGAAAGCAATTAAGAGATTGCAGTGTAGTTGACGTCAATAAACTCATCACCGAGATGTGACATGATGCTATTACGTACTTCAAACAAATAACTATAGCGATGGCAGCGTTGGGTAGGAAGCTAGATGACAGAAAATGAAAGCAAGGGAGTCAGTGGTGAAGTGTGTAATACGCGAGCCCTCAGAAAGGGTAATCGTGGTTGGATCTGGCTCAGGGTCTAAGTTTAGCAAAGCTCTCAGCATTGTTGTTGGTCAAATAAACAGATTTGATCATAGGACACGCAACTATAAGCGAGAATCACAAGCGCAGTCTCGCATCTATCAGGCGGATATCGTTCGTGATTTCGGGGACACTTTATGAGAAGCATCAAGCGACTAACTATATGTGTGCAGACAAAAGGGTGAACTTCCGCAAAGATTCTGCTTGTAAAGTGCACTTTTTCACCACCAAAAGAGGAAAACCCGTTATACTAATTTCGAACGCAACACAAGCAAATAAAAATGTTCTCGCTGCGAACCCAAATGTCTCTATGGCTGAAAGAAAGCAGTGGTGTAGCTGGGCAGCTTTGAAACAAACAATAAGAGGGCCAGTAAAATAAATCTTTTGATTGGGAGAGACAAAAAAATGGTATCGAGACGTGGAAGTTTCTCGTTTGACTGTGATCTTTGCGTAGTTGATGATGTCGCTTGGTTCAACACAGTCGTTTACAATCCAGTTATGTTAACTAAAGTGGTCGTCAATCTTTTTTGGTCGCTGGCCACGTTGCTCGTGTTCGATTCTAGAATTCGACGAAGAATTCATTGTGTAATCAGGTAGAGAACGAGAAGGTCAGGACGACTATTAAACAGGTAATTTGTCTTGCACAAAAAGCAGTCACATTAACACAGATTTCTTAGTGCACTACCCTTTGGAGTAAAATTAGATCGTTGTGGAACCGATGGCTGTGCTTTTCACAACTACAGCTCAACATAAAACATAGAGTAACTTTGAGCACGCTGGCAAATTCTAAGCGAAGCAGCACAAAGAGGATATGCGCTTTCCTTTTTCGAGTGTTCTGACTTTAGTTCTAAGCTTTTTTTCCAATAGTCTTAGCCATTTTTTCTTAGATAATTCCAAACAACGTTAGCATTACTGGACAAAAATATAAATTGTTTGAAATAATACATACATACAATAACATAAATTGTTTATTAGAGCGCCTTAACGTTCTCGAAGAATCTTGCGAAACGGTGAGAGATCTAGTCGCAGTCATAACATATGGTTTAACCCAGCGGGGGTGCGGGAGTCAATCACTCTGTAATGCCCAGTTTAAACACTTAAAATGAATATGTGGCGTCTTCTGCATACCATATTTTCTCCTGAGCGGTAACGTCACTTTTGCTGTGTGACGAAGAATGACACAAACTGGATTCTTTCCACTCAAAAAAACCATTGACCGAACTGATGATAAGAATGTTCCAGAGTGCTATCATTTGCACATATAAAGTGGTGAATAGTAACAACGAATTTATGGAATTGATAGAGCTCATGAAGCTACGGGCGCTGGTGTTTGAATCGCCCAGCTTTCTACATATGAGGATACAACGCAAACATGGAGCAGCCAATGAATCCGAGGGTTGAAAGGGATCACATTAGGCCAGCGATTTCGCTTGAAGTGCGACTTTCACTGTCACTCAATTAGTAAGAACTTCCTAAACTTGAACTTTTGAATTTTAGGACGGTAATTGCTTAAAAGTGTGGGTGATACGGGAAATACAGTGTTCCAAACATTGTTTCAAACTAATGGTTATATGCAATGCTTCAGGTATTTATGTGAAATGGCCCTCTAGATGAATTCGGCCTATTCCATCGGCCATGAGAAATTGGCTCACTGATCGAGAGGAGTTCGCTACCATATCAGGACTCTCTGAGGTTCTACCATGATCCGAATCATAGAGTAGCAAAGTTTCCTCTATTCAAAGACTCAAATTTGAAATGACTAAGAAAGGACGCCCATTCGGCTTAAAATTTAATAGAATACATGAAGCTCAAAGCCGAAAAATACATCGTGTTCCTTTCTTAGTATGACTCCAAAATGTACCTTTCCGCATCTTATTGTAGCTTTTTAGTTCTTAATTCGCCATAGAAGGTGCTACATCCTGACATTGTCGATGACAAGAAGAATTCCAGGAATTAAACAGCCGTGAATTAAGTGCTTAAGTTAAGAAATTCCGTTTGTTTGTTAGCAGACTATAACGTCACGCGATTACAACGAACAGGCGGAAATCAACTACTCGCGTTATTGGGGAAAAAAAAAGCACGTCTGGGAAAGGAGGAAGTTTATTAGAACGATCACATATAATCGTCACTGAAT
The DNA here is from genome assembly GCA_900624975.1 of Angiostrongylus costaricensis. Classification (NCBI taxonomy): domain Eukaryota; kingdom Metazoa; phylum Nematoda; class Chromadorea; order Rhabditida; family Metastrongylidae; genus Angiostrongylus; species Angiostrongylus costaricensis. The sequence continues at coordinate 4,159 of UYYA01005396.1, read as the reverse complement.
AAATTATGGATGATACTAACAAAGTAATTGAGCACAAAGTCATTCCACTTCTTACAAACTGGCTTGAATCATCGTGTTTCACTTCCTCCCAAGAGCTGTTGCAAGCAATCCCAATCCCCCAGCCGCTACTTCTTTTAAAGCACCGTGCCACGAGCCTGTAAACGATTAGAGAAGTATGTGGCAAAAATCGAAATTTAAGATTAACATGACCAACCTTGCGTACTTTGAGAAGTGCGGTTGCCAAAAGTGTTGGTCAGCCAGTTACCTAGGCCATTTCCTTCTGTGGGCGAAGCTGTGGTGTAATTGGCGCCTCCGAATCGATTGGCAGCAATGCCGAAGCCACCGTGTGGATTGTATCCGCCGTATGGATTAGAACCGCCATATGGATTAAAACCACCGTATGGATTAAAACCGCCGTATGGATTAAAACCGCCGTATGGATTAAAACCGCCGTATGGGTTAAAACCGCCGTATGGACTAAAACCGCCGTGTGGTTGGTATCCACCGTATGGGTTAAATCCGTAGCGATAAGATGGATAGCCACCGTAGTACTGGCCATCTGTTTGGACGATGAACAACACAAACACAGCAAATAATGAGAGAAGACGCTTCATCATTTAAATTCGACTGTTTTACAAGTTGTCTCTTTCACGGTGATGACTGGTATATAAACATGTAAGGCGGAGCTTCGTTTTCCGAAGAAAAAAAACGATGAATGAATCAGGCGTTCTCTCATTCGTCATCGAAACGAATACTACTTTGAAATATCAACCTTTCATTTTGCCGCCAGTTACAATTTTCATGGCAGGTTACTATGCGTGACTCAACCACAGTGATGCTGAGATATTTGCAAAATTCGGAACTGCAGGTGCTTGCAGTGGGGAACAAACGCTCTGTTATCCTTTCCTGGGGCCAACGCGTTCACCACCACGCCATGTGGATCCTTCGTTTAGCCTGTCTCTCAGCTAGTTCTATCGACCAGGCCGTCAGTAACGACCTGGCAACAGGATTGACTTTGAATACTTTGGAAGTTTGCTGAATTAGGCAATGAAATCGTTTGAGCCTCATAGGATTTCATGCTGCGGCATGCAAAACACACTGTGCACTCTCGAAAATAATATGCGCCTCTTGCATTTTTTATATGGTCTCTTTTAAAAAATATTGCGCGGATTCCAGCATTTTCTCCTTTCAATCAGTTTCTTGGCTTCTACCATCCACGATGATTGGAGAAGTTTTACAAAGAAGACCTCATACTCTTTGTGATAGCCATTGTAGATTTCAGTGGCAATTCACAATTCCAGAAACCTTGCTCTTAACGCTTGACGCGGGACTCGCCCGTGTAGAGCACTGCAAGGAGTGAGAAGACGTTATTTGAAAGAAAGAATTTCCGCAGCCAAATTCGCTGTTGCTGCAAAATTCTAAACTGAGTCAGACCTTCGTCTCCTTGTCACAGGATTCCACTTCTTGCGGAAAGCAGATAAAGCTACTGAGTTTCAAAACTATCCTACACTTCGGTTTATTTGTAGTTTATACAACCTTTTTACATTAGCAACAATAGAGCCGAGAGTTTCAAGGTCCCATTACCGACTTTCCTTCAACCTCGGCACTGAATGATAATTCCATGCTTTTCTTCAATAAGCAGACACGAGGTTGTTGTCATAGAATTTATTAGGATACAATAGCTGACGTCTCGGCGGTTTGGCCTTCTTCAGAGCCGTTTATTTGTTGTAAGTATTTAAGTTAGTTGATGGGTAGCAGCTGCACAGAGTAATACATAGGCGAGGACTGTGCCTGTGTCAGGCCATTGGATCGGAATGAGGTTACTTTGCGCGGCTGTTACCCATCAACTAACTTAAATACTTACAACAAAGAAATGGCTCCTTAAGAAAGCAAAACCGCTGGAGCGTCGGTTATTGCATCCTAATAAATTCTATGATAACAACCTTGCGTCTGCTTATTGAAGAAAAAATCGAAGTTTCAAAGTCACTAAGAGACGTCTATCTCGTCTATCTCCAAAAACACTCGATCTGATGCGCCAACGTAGAGCCGCACGGACACACAACCTCCCACTGAAGCCCGAGCTCGCAATACATTGCAGAAAGTAGATGAAAGCGGATTTTAAAGAGAGATACGCAGTAGTTATAGCCGAAGCTGCAGATTCTGGTTCGAGACCAAGATTATTGCACCTCGACGCCCACAAGTGACGGTTGCGGCTTCCAAAAAGACTGTGAAAAGAAATCATTCACGATTACTGCTCAGATGTAGCGACCAGCTACGTCTCCCAGCCCTTATACGAAATAAAGCAGATGAAAGAAGATCTTAAAGAAAAAATTCCATGTCCTTCCAGAGGTTCTCCTTTCCAAATCTTGACGTGGTATTATGTCGGTGAGGAATCGTACAGCAACTGGTCCGGAGTGGATAAGACCTGAAAACCATTCACGAACAGACTAAGGATCTTCACGCCGGCGATCATAGACACATTAGCCAGCCTGTTCACATGTTATTTCTCAGAAAGAAAGGTTTCGATTCAGTGTAGTAGTAGCCAGCAGGATAGTTTTATTGTTCAAAAAGAGTAGATTCCACGATAACGGTGGCTATCGCCAAGTCTTCCTGATCTCTATCCTATAAACCCTTCATTCGGCTCATCATCAGTATGAGTGGTCGAAAATAAAGGAGCAAGCAGGGTTTCGAAAGGGATTAAGTGCGGTGGACCACATCCATGCGATAACAAGAGTCATCGGTGTATCGCCGGAGTACAAAAAACCGCTCTGACTCACTTTCATCGATTTATTTAAATAAGGCCTTGTGGGCTTTCGGAAGGGAAATACAAATTTCGAATGCATAACGATGAGTATATTTAAATACTTCTACGCTATATTCATGAGATTTCCGTTCTAGAGTGCTCGTTGGCTCCCTCCACAGGCACTCACAAACCCTAATTTGTTAAAGGACTACCGTTGGAAAATTCAATTCCGCCGAAGGCAGCTTTCACCACTCATTTCTCACTATTGCGTCTTTTTGTAGGTCAAGGATGAGCAGGAACGTTTTCTTGCATATTCGCTTTACAGTTAATGACGTTACTACACTTTATTCCGTACTTCTCTTATGGAAGAAATGTAGTGTTGAATGCATTGGCGCAATGGGCAGACCCTCTTTATCCGTATAAATAACGCATACAGGTGAAAAATTTAAAACCCAACGAATACCCTCTAAGTACACACAGAACACAGCAAGGACACGGCGGTCATGATTTTGAAGTGGATGTAACAGTCCTGGTGCAAAAGTCATAAACCTCAACAGTAAAGCTGTTGAAGCGCTCAGGTTAGATTTCAAAACTCAAACACGAATTGAAAAGGTGGGTGTCTCGCCATCACACCACCAATCTTTTGATCTGGTTGAGTTTTGCTCGTCAGGCCACATGAACCATACAAGGGTAGTCTATCAAAACAGAAACGGTGGGTTGTTTATTGAAATAGGTTGGTATTGATTCGTACATTATCTCTTCACTAATATAAGCGAGAATCTAACCAATTGAATGAAACGGGCGACATGAAACATCTCCAAGCTCTGAGAAAAGTGAAGACCTCGCAAACGAAACCCGTCGAATCACGACAACAGATGACAACCTCGCGTAAATTTACTATTAATGGCGGGATTTGCTGAAAGTTGCTCCATCAAGTTTCTACTAATTTTCTGTTAGTTGTGTCCCAAATTCTTTAACATAAAACGAAGGCTTTTGGCGAAAATCGAGGAGCATTCTAATGGTATGCACCAATACTTACTTAGTTGTGTACTTCGACGGACCGTTCTCACCTGTCGTGTGGGTCCCAACATTATCTCTAATCCTTTTTGGAGTTTTCCTGTCTTAGCCACCGTAGTCACCTATAGCTCCGAGGTTAGTCTGGCCAAAGTTAGGCCTCTGGTCGTCACCACCCCGTCAGTCGCAGTCTTTGTGGATCAAAGCGAATGCACCAATGACATCACAAATTAAAGAAAACCATTACCTGGTGCTGAACGGCAGCATTGAAGAGTTTCTTGTAATAGAATAAGAATTAGAGAGGCCCGGAGGCTAGGTGGGATATTCATTTTTGTTTAATTATGCAGTGAACTAAAACACTATCAACGGATCAAGAAGTAGTTTAATAAATCACTCAGTAGC
>UYYA01005395.1:0-24242 GCA_900624975.1 Angiostrongylus costaricensis | reverse complement strand
ATCACTGAGTAAGGATACCTCATTCGAGGAGATGGCTCACAGAAGAAGACCTGACTCGACACGAAGGCGAAGCTGCCACGTCGAGACGAATAACGAACGAGGACCATCGACTAGGATCATCGGCTCTGAGGAAGACGAAGACGTCGAAACGTTAGCTGAAAATAAACATCATTATCAACCTCGTGTAAACTCATCAAAGAAAGAATACATAGTGCCTCTTATATCAAATGAGCCTTTCTTCCCGTTTCCCATCCTAATATCATTTACCAGATGAGAAGCTCACCACATGAGAGACTTTCCCCATCCCTGATACCTTACCTGGGCGTCTATATTGTGTTGCGACATTGGGGTTATTGAAGAGGCTGAGGGCTCCGTATGGGTGACGAACAGAGTCGCATCTTTAGCGGTGAGGGTGTTTACACCAAGTGTTCGACCGCTTATATCTCTCCAAAAGACGAAGCACTCACTGATCTTTTCGACTTTTTGATCTGAAAATTTCTTCAACAGTTATAAAAGCAAGTCTCTAATTTGTAACCACAATTTTTCGACATAGAATCCCATGCTGTCAGTTCTTAATAGGTTCTTTTTATTCTCCTATCACCCTTAGTTATGCGCTTTGTTCCATTACAATTCTGTCCTAACCACCAGAGAGCGCTTTTTTTTTTCTTGAGATGTGGACGGTTAATACCAAGAATGTCAGAGAAGAAGTGTGCTGTCGTAAATGGTGGATGAATGATGGATTCATTGAATGAAACTGAGAGATGCTGAGATAGAAATCAATTCCACGTCGTCTTTCATCTCGTCTTTTTTTTCCACAACGTGCTCGCCAAGCTTACAGATGCAAGGATTAATGGCCAGCAACCAGCCAAAACTGATTTACTTCTTGTGGAGAGCCTTTGTCTCCTGCGGAAAACAACAAGAAAAAAGTCAAGAAAAAAAGATCTGAACAAAATAACTCGTTGTGCCATCGTCATTTTATTAAAAAATTGCATCTACTCTACTACCTTTGAATCAATCAAGTCATTATCACCGGCTATCCTTCTAATCGTCGAGTTAGTCCAAGTCGGCTTGAGCTAACCACCGAGTGGAGGTCCGCTCATTCGAGGTAGACGAATGGCATCAGACTTTTTGCATAAGAGTCCTAGTTTCTGTCGTTGTAGCCACAGGTAGTTTGCCCTTCAGTATCATCCAGGATTCTTCTACAGGTGTTGAGTTTCTTTCCTGGAGGTGATCCCGTTATACAAAACGGATCGTACGCTGGGATCAGCAAAAGGGTATGCTCATGGATAACTTGTGGGGTTCGCCCGTAGTGGTGGTGAGACTTTCTTGTTGCATACGACTCTAAACACCTTCTAATATACTTTCCGGTCGAACTGACTTGCAAAACCGACACGGACATATTTATTGTTTAATACTCAAGTACGTCTACGTATATCTCCATTATTATGATTGAATGAATACGGAGCGCCTATCGATTGATCCAAATTAGCAGAGGCAGGTAACCAATATTCCCTGAACTCTATGTACTCCTCAGGAGACATCAGCCTTGGGTACAGATTTAACTTCTTTGTCTCCCCACTTCGGAAGGTGATACGTTGCTTGGCTACTAATCGCGCTAATATGTCTTACATCGGAGGAATCCTTAGTTAGTATAGTATGATTGAGTATGGTTCGATGTCGTAGACTGATAGAAAGAAAAACATAACAAGGTGAAAAGACTACGAAAAACTGAAAGTGCCGAGTGAAGCGATGAAAACGCCCACCTTTGCTAAGGGTGGTGTCGAGCACTGTCCTACCGGTTTGCGAAACGGCTATAATTCGTACGCGATCCATTTCGTTGCGATAGACAGATATATACATCATGCGGTTGTCTACCATTACCCATTTTGTACCGTCTGCTGACAGTTCGAACAGTTCTGCGTTAATCCTGAAGCATTCATCCAATCATTCACAAAAAGTTTGCCAAGTGGATAAGTATGCAAAAAACAAGTAGAATTATTGAATAGTGGAGAGATACAACAAAAATAGAGATCTCACAGCACCTTTTTGTTGGAACATTTTGCACCCGATAGTCGTAAGACAGTGTAACGTGTTCCCAGATGATGAAGAAGAGGTTGAATGTGGACCAAAATATATTGTAAAGACATCCCATTAGATGTGAATGGATCTAGGAGTTGGCTATCTGTCTATACCGCATCGGATTGACTAATACTCTACTTTACCTTTCACGTGTAAGAAGTAAAGAAGTCATTGCCGTTTTCTTGATGTACACACATGAGGTTGTTATAACACCCTTCGTTAACAAATGTTGGCATTCCCGGCGGATTTCGCCTTCTTCAGCGGCTTGAAAGGTCAAGTTGACAGCAAATTATTCAGCCAAATCCCTCCACATCCCCAACAGAAAATTATTGATCAATTAATTATTGTTAGTATTGGTACCATCACTAGTCAATTCTTGTTAATTGTTTTAATTACCAATTATTTTCATACGTGCTTTCACGTTAGCTGGACGTGCGCTTCCTTCAATTACATGCTGCATGGAAATTCAAGCAAAATTATGTTATCAAGAGATCAGAAAGTGAATGACGACGATTATTCGAGATTGCTTCCAGGAAATTCCTTCTCATCGCTCCAATTCGAGGAAATTCTAAAGACGTTACAGCACGACAGCTGGGGATTCAGTACATGAAACATGGGTCCACCCAAGATCAGCCAAGCAGTTAACCTGTTTGGGAAGTTCCATGTGACAAAAAAGTAAGAAAAAGTTAGGAGATCGTCCGAGAAGTGCAGAAAATACTTTTCTTGTCCATTGAAGAACAAGAGCTCACTAACACACCAGCATAGCATAGGTTGAACAGAGACTTCCTTGGTGATCTGCTCAGACTTCATGACTAACAAACATACAACGCTAAATACAAAAAGAAAATGATGAACAGAAAAGTAGAAGCACGCAAAGACATAGAAAAGGGAAAAGAGAAGGAGAGACAGAGTGCGACTGAGGAGAAAAGAAGAGGACAGAGAACGAGGAGAGAGAGACGTAGAGTGAGAGACAGGGAGAGAAAGAGAGGAAGGAGGAGAAGGGAGAGCGGGAATAAGTGAAAAAAGTCCCTTCATCAGGATGTTTTTCACTGCTACTGCACTCCTAATTAGTGGGAAAAATGAAAAACTATTTCAGAGAATAAGAAGAAAAAGCTTCAGTGTTTATTGACGTAACCTTTCAAGCAAAGTGTGACATTTCCCGGTTTGTACTTTCCATTTCTTCCCTCATTTACTTTCCCCAGCGATTATAATGTTATTTCCAAACTCTGAATGGGTTTCAACAATGTTTAATTAACTCTTCATGAATATAGTAGTTTTTAAACACATTTTAAATCTAACGGATTTTCTACTCCATTTGCAAGTGGTGCAATTTATAACTAAGCTGATGTTTGTTTTAGAAATAGTTGACAAAAGCTGAGAGATGGACGAAACGAAGAACCCGCATGGTGTGGTGGTGAACACATTAGTCCTCGGAAGGGGCAATGACGTGTTCGTTCCCCACCACAGACACATGCGGTCCGGAGTTTTCTAAATATCTCGGCATCATTGTGGTTGTATTTCGCAGCTTACCCTGCCGTGAGAAATTATGGTAAGCAGCAAATAGAAATTTAACTTAGTTGACAATTTCAATTAAGGATAACACAATGGGTTAATGTGATTATCTTGTATGGATAAATAATCGATAGGGTAAAAATCATAGTGAGCTTTCGAAAAGTCGTTCCAAAGGACTCGTTAGTAATTCTCATCACTCAACTATGATGCAGCTATCCGCCTCATTTCTTAAACATTCTTCAGGAGAGAACGAAAAACTTTTCACAACTTTTAGCGGAAACCGTAAGAATGAGAATATCTGGGATACTCGTCCATCGAGATGAAAGCGTGCCCATTTTAAAACAATCTCTTACCATCATTTTTAATATTTTTTGTTTTATTTTTTCGACTTCCTACCGTCTTACGTCCTATAATTCATCATTGCTTCTCACTTGGCAAGTTCCTATGAGGAATTCTATTGTTATACGATAAAAAAGCCTTCGTATTCCGAGCATTTACGTCGCTAGTCATTTAACGAAGTCGCTATAATTTAAGCTCTATTAGTTTATTCGAGCAGAAGAATTCCATCAAAAACAACAAAAATCGTACACTACAAAGATCTCTTACAAATAAAGTGCCTAATTAGTATAAGAAAAGTTTGTTTTGTGCTAAGTTGTGCTGACCAAAATTTTCATAAGAAGAAGCATAATCCTATTGAAAATAGGTTATCCGGAAGATGTTGGAAACGTACCTCGACATCCGGCACCAATAGTAGGAACCACCTCGAAAACTTGCACATTCACCGTCACCAGTGCCAATTCCACCAAAGTCACCACCAACACCACCGTCACCACAACGACACCCACATCGTGCAGTTTCTATTCCTGACTACCAGTCACTGCATTCGTCGTACATTCCCGTTCGCTGACTGGGCGGAGAGAGAGAGAGAGAGATTTGATTCTCGCTGGATGTGCTGGTTTCAGTAAAGTGTCCACTCCACCCATACACCACTTCAGTATTGCACTCTTGTCCGATCTTATACTGAGGCAAGCGACGACGAGAACGAAAGAGGGACATTAAGAGGGAAAACATTAACTGGATGCGGTGTCATTAACGTTTGGAACAGACCATGACTAGTTTCGTCTAAGGGATCGTAGTTTTCTCTACGTGGATATAAATGTGATGAGAACGAGATAATTTACTGACTGCTCTAGGAGCATTAATATTTCTGAGGAAGACAAAGACGTCGAAACGTTAGTCGAAAATAAACATCATTATCAACCTCGTGTAAGCTCATCAAAGAAAGAATACATATTGATTAGTGATACCGAGGTTCAAGGAAAGTCGGTTTCGAAATATTACTAATATTTGGATTAGGTCAGCAAACAGTAGTACTTTGCAATGATAAAACGAAAGTTACGATTATATCTAACTTGAACAAAAAAAAAATCCAGAGACAACTACATGAGAAGTTTTCTGGCATTTTAACATGTAGATATTCCAAAGCATATATCGGTCAGCGCACAGAGCCTGGCACCTGTATGCCAGAGGCACTAGTGTGACCAAAGAATTACTCAACCCGCAGCTCAAGATTAAACCAATGACAATGTGTGTATTGCACTGCGTCTATAACTATTAATCTATACGCCGCTGTTATAGGAACTACTGTGGTGTACTGTTATGATATTTATTCGTTCAGTCGTCATATGCCTTTCCCGAAATCTCCCTCTATAAGGAGATCACAAATGAATGAGAACAAGAGCCAGGTGGTGAACCAGTGGACTGAAGTATGAACAGCTGGATGGGTGCCCAGGTGATGTTGACCTGATTGGTTTTGCTGTGCATTTCATCTCTAGGATCAATATATGTGCTTGTATATATCTATACCCAGTAATGTTACTAATCTTAAAAGCCTTCCTGAACTGATCTGAATTGTTAGTTGCGAACACGAAACTGCAAGGTGTTATCTGAACGCTATTTTATCAGGATACATGTTAGTGGTTCATTGTTCAGTCATGTAATCCGAGGCCGTTATTAATTTCTGATTCATTCAATTTCATTCATGAAGGAAAGCTCACTTATTATTTCTGATTGTCCACCCTTCGAATGCTTGTGTTGCGTCGGGCAATACAGAAGTGAACTACGGTGGGTGTGGGATGAGGTTTTAATAGTGATATGAACTTCATTGAATTATCATTATCTGCTCATACAGTAAGAGTTAGACTTTCGCAGAAACGTTTGGTAAAATAATAGCACCTGAACTCATTACTACTGCCACTTTTTGTATGACTACTAATTTTTTGTACCGATTACCACCGTCGTTCTTTGTCCTTTGTCTACAAGAAAAACGAGTTGCGAAAACAGTTTAGGTCTGATATCAGCGATAGATTTTTCTTTCACAGCGTTATGTATGCTGGTCGTGCTATTTAATTCGGCTTGTATGACACTTTGCATCATTGTGCCTCTTTATTCGGAGCGGGTTAGTCCACCATCCTGCCTGGTTGACACTCAATAGGTCCGACGAGGCTAATGACCGGCTTAATATTCGTCCATCAGCAATTAGGATACTCATGAATATGATCGCCATTCATAATTCGAGTGCAAATACCGCGATGCTCATTTAGTTAGCAGAACTGGGCCGATCCCACGGGAATCATCATAGACGTCTCAGCTGAACAACGAAACCACACAACCACTCTCATCCCAATCAACATCACTGCACATGCTGTCCATATGCATCAGTCGCCATCAGAGCGGAGTGGGAGAAAGCGAAAGAAGACGAAAAACTTGGTAACAAGGCGTGAAACAAACGATGTCGTGGTTGAAAAAAGTGTTCACACTGTTTCTCATGTGTTGCCTCCAAATGATCAACATCAACTGCCGTTATGTTGTAACAGTGGATGAAATCACTTAGTTCGTCTCCCACTTTGAGGTTTCCCGATGGTTCCTAATATAACGACAGATCTCTTGTATAACAGGAATGAACGAGCTCAGGCAGCGTAATTTATCGTCGAATAGTGGATGGCGAATAAAAATGCCAACCGGCAGCGCCCAAATGAGGATTGGTTTGCCCATGAAGGGCAATTTAATTGGCCCTAATGGTATAGACGGTGACTGCAAGTGTTCGCTTCTAGTGTACATCATGTCTTGTAAACCATGCGAGGACACTCAGAACGAGTAAACTGCTCTGTGTCCGTATAAACGAGCACCTCATTGGGAGACTTAAATCCAAGCCAAGAAATCTACTACGCAAGCATACGCACAGAGGGACAACGGGGATTTTTAAATAACATTCACTATTCGCGCACAGGAAACGAAAACATCACCACGTAAAATGCTAGAAGCGTTTTAGATAAATTGCAAGGATCCAAAAATGAGCCGCAAGGAGGAGCGCCTTATGATCACGAGTCGCCTCGAGTGACCTTTTGCCATATGTTAATCTGATTCTTTGACCTGAGTCAGACGCATTCCTTACCCATATGGAACTACTCTGTGCGATTGGTCCTCGTAAATAACTGGATGACTTATGAAGAACACAACTTTGAATTGTTGCAATGTCGAGAGTTAAAACAAGCAGTTTGTTATGCGAATGAATTTTATGCTTTAAGTCTTATCTGCTATGAGTATGCAGCTGTCTGACTGATTAATGAGTAGATTGTGTGGCAATTCAATCCTTCCAGACGCCGAAGAAAGTGGAATCCGCCGAAACGTTAGCTATTATTAGCAAAGAGTATAATATCAATCTCGTCAGTGCTTATCAAGAAAACCGAATCACTGATCACTGCTGAGGTTAAAGGAAAGTGGGTCCTGGGAATCACTGCTATTCGAAGTCTTCTGCAACAAAAAAATTGCCCTATACGTACTCTAGAGATCTCAGTCAGCCATTTATGAAAAACTTTCGCCCCCCCCCCCCCCCCANCCCCCCCCCCCCCCCCCCAAAAAAAGCCGACAAAAGCAGTGGAGTTCGTAAAAATGAGACGCGTTGTCGTGGTGCCAATTGAACGGTCGCAGCTCGCCTGTGTCACTGTTTGGCACGCAATGGGGACGATTAGGAGGGAAAACATACCTGCACCTGTTTGAGTTACCCGACCATTTTCGAAGGATACAAGTGGTTTTTGATACAGTTTAGGCAGTAATTCTTTAAAAAGAAGTCCTCAGCAATTTTTCTTTGAATATTAGTTACGTATAATGCTCCCACTTATTTATTTAGCACACCTATGGGAATAGCGAGCCATTTGACTTTCAGATCTGATTCGGATATAACAACACACTTTGCACGGTTTAGCTAATATTTATTTATTTAATTAGAAATTGACTTAGTTCCAGCAGCCCTTTAATATTACGTAATCTATAATCCAATAAATCAACAAATGAAGAAACGAGGCAGGAAAAAAGCTTTGAACTAGTTCAGTTTAAACCAACAGTTGTTCGCCGACCCTGACCGATATATATGTGCATACATGTATATATATACAGATATATATAGATGTATACAGAAGTATACACACGATACATGCCGCTGTTTCCTATTATTTAATCCGCTACATACAAGAATGTCCGAGTCAACTACTGTGATGGTACCATTTATAGCAAAGCGTTCCTTAGCATGGCTAATTGGAGGAAAAATGTCGTATTTAAAAGACCGACTTTTGCTTTACTTACTTCAAGGTGGCAAGAATTGTTCGTTTTATTTAAATCCAACTCGGAAATTTTTAGGGTCCCTTAAAATACAGCATTATTATTTCTTCTTAGAAATCCCTTCAAAACACTTGTCTCTGCGGGCACGCTTTTCCTGGAAAGTCAATATTTTCAAAATAATACGATGCTTATCCCATTTCCAGTTACATCACCATCATTGAGCCCGTGTGCCGCAGTGGGTTGGAGGCGCCCTGCGATACACACATGGGATCGATTCCCGCGTCCGTGGCTCGCCAAGCTTTCCATCCCTCCGGGGTCAGCAAATTGGTACCAGACTTGTCTGGTAGGTTAGCAGCACTGGCTCGGTAAATTTTTAGGCCACCGCGAGTCATTGTAAAGGCCAGTTACGCATTCAATCATCTCCAACGATACTTAATGAAGTCGAATGCACGGTGCATCCCTCAGAGATTGATCAACGTCGAAAGTTTTATCCTTTATCACTATCACTGAATTCACAAGCTTCAGTCGACTTTGTGACAAAATGATTCAATCCTTGAATCATTTTTAAAAAGTATAAGTTTTTTTGTACATTAAATGAACAGCGTTTTTACTGTCTCACGTTTTTTTTCTCTATTTTTTTCAACTTTCACATCGTCTTGACGGCTTAGGTGATGGTAGTCTGGGTGCAATTCAATGTTGAGACACTATTGCTGATCGTATTGGCTCATAAGCAAACCAGGACGAATTCGTGAGCAAATATCATACAAAGCAACAATTCATGACCTTTACGATGATCTTACACCATTGGCCGACGACAGATAAGTGACGATCATCACCACTTGACGAGCGGAAGAAAAAAAGCCGACGTCGATTATCTGCTTGCCGCAATGGGACCGGATTTAGTGCCTAGTAGTGGCAGTAGGGACTGCAGCGGAAATGAAAAAGTAGTTGCCGGACAACCGACTGGCTGACGGAAAGCACGATGACGACTACGGACGACGATCGTTGGAAGCACGAGAAGGACGAGAAGAGCAAGAGATGCTAAGAATTCCATTCAAACCACGCGAGTAGTAAACATCTCTAAGGAGTGAGTGGTGAGTGACCGATGATGCTTGCGCTTCGGATGTTATGTTACTTCCCTTTCGACTACTATCATAGCAAAAAAAAACCAATGAAAGTCGTATATATGATTTTCCTTCCGTGGAAGAACCACTCCACCTGATTGGAAATCAAAGCAAATTACCAGTGAGCTATAGAGGTTCCGTGTCTGTCTTTCGCCGCATACACAGTATGCAAGTTTAAAAAGAAATTCTAGGCTCACTGGTACTTTTTAGGAATAAAAGTTTGCTTTCAGGTACTAAGAAAACGACTGTAGAACAACAACTCTCGTCACCATCAAGAGGATGAGTTCATCACAACTAGGAGTACTCTCCAACCATCAATAATAACCGTACCCATGTAAGGATTCTGGTACAGAGAAAGCAACCATGATTCTTAGTCAATCCCAGTTTTAATTCATACACCGAAAAATCTGATCCTTAGCGCCGTAGTCGGTGTTAAATGAATCTGAACTTGATAGTAATCAATTCAATACTGCTCTCTCCATCGAATCAGCTGTTGGCGCGCTCGTGTAGGACATTTCAGTTAGATGTAACCGATCTCAGCCAATTAACTGGAACACAGAATGGAAAATGAGAAATGGATAGACTGCCGGACACACGAAACTAATAGATGGTTAGAAAAACGCGCGTGCAAATTCGATGAGCAGTCATGGACATCTGTTGGTGTGCTGAAGGAGAGAACATTCGAAAGAACAGCGAGGAAATGAAATGAGGAACGGGACAGAAAAAGGGAGACGGAGAAGTGTTCTGTCATAGATCATGAAAGCTCAGTGCTTTATCACAAGAAGTTGTTGTAGTTGAAAAAAAAGGCGCGCTAAAAAAATGTTTGTGATTGAACCAAATGTGAATGCATGGTTAAAATGCACGTGCAATCTGAATATATCGTTTGACCTTCCTGCTTTGAAAAAAGAGCGGGAACTTTTACTTTTATTACCATCTTCACTCCTAATTTACCCTAATTATGAAAATATTTCAACATTGAACGCAAGGGCGCTTCATGTGAGTAACACCCAATTTAGTAGCACTCAGAACATTTTGCTGCTCTTGCCCTATATTAAACCCAGTTTAAATAATGAATGTTTTAGTTGTTCCGCATCGGTATACGTGTTACATACATGCATATACATTCATATATGTGTATATGTACGTATGTACGCATGTATATATATATATATAAATGTATATATTTACATATATGCGCTTGCATACATATACATGAATATAGCTATGTATATATGCAGTTCTATTACGATTTCAAGTTAAGTAGAAGGTATTCAGCAGCTCATAATTTCAATGTAATCCAATTAACCAGCCAATTAGAGGGATTTGTCAGCCGGAAGCAGGTATCGAACCAGTGACCATATGGTCGCCACGGACACACTTCACTTCCTTCCTCATCGTAAAATGAACGGGAAGTTAACTGAATCGAAAAAACGAGAAACTTTCCAGAAGTTCATTAAACGCTTCGCATTTGTTAAATGGCTAGTGATTACAAGTTCATAGAGAGTCAGTATTTCTCAAACCAATCGTCGTTTAAGCTTGGCATTGTTAACATGAAGTTGATAAAAAGCTGAACTCGGCTAACGTCTCGATGACTTCGTCTTCCTCAGAGGAAGAGGCTCTGCTAGTTCACAGAAAATTTGAAAATGAGCCAGGAGGACAATAAGAAGTATTAAAGAAAAGTGGTGTCATTGAGATATAAATACCATTCAAACGAAATAGGGCCTTTTTATGATCCCTTAGTAAGCAAAGGTTTCATTCATAAAGACTCTTTCTCTGATCTGGAAAAAAAATGATACTTTTGATTTTAGCATAAACCACTGGTTTGAGTTTTCAATTGCATTGAAGCTAGCAGATCTTGAATTTACTTCAATAAATAGACATTAAAATGGTACTGATTTTTCCGGAGCTAGAAGAACGCAAATCACTTAAGTCAAACTACAGAACTAATGCCTTTAATACTGCCTCATGAAGTGTTTCAAGTAACCAATCAGAAAAACGGAAACCAGCACAAATGAGACGGCACAGATGTGCCAATTTCAAATATAATTACGCATTCAGCTAAATTCAAGAACTGATATGTAAAGCAGTGAGGAAGCCGTAAATACTTGGTGACTTACCGAATTCGTCGTTCATCTCCGCCACTACAGTAGGTCTCCGGGCACGAACAACTTATACGGCTTCCCATGTTTTGGGACCACTTCAATAACCCAGATGTGACCCGTGTGACCCTGAACAAACCCAGAACTTTACCAATCGAAGAGACTGACGAAACAAATTGTTCATCGAATTTCTTATCGTTTCAAGATTTATCCATATTCATAAGCGCGGAGAACGACTCGCAGTGCAAAACATGCTCATTGATTAGTTTTATGAAGAAACATGAAGAGGGAGGAGTACTGGATTAGTTTCTTTGCGAACAATTTTCTTCCTTAGATCTATTTGAACATGCAAAATTCTGAGATCAGCTCAAGAAGAGGCCGAATGGACCATAGTAGTGAAAGTAAAGAAATTACGAAGCAAAATATGGGCCGAAACAAAGTAGCGCGATAAAATTGAGGTTAATTGGATTCGGAAAGAAGCACTACGCCATAATTTCCTTGCTCGAAATTGAGGTAAAAATATAAATCTGGCCCCGTGAATCAGTATAAAGTGCGTAGGCGAAAATTAAGTTTTATAAAAAGTGAAAAATCAACAAAAAATTACGCTGCAATATTTGCAAAACGAGAAGCTGATTCTTGATCTGCGGACAATCGATAGCGCTAAATTAAGTGAATGTCAAGAAAAACCAGTCTAACGTGTTTATGTGACAATAAGGTCGAGGGCGAAAGAACTTTAGCCCTCACAGATAGACAGGACTCCATTTATATAATTTTTCAGATATATACTAAAAGATAAAGTCTACTGAAATACTCTCAACGTCTTGATAAACTAAAAAATGGATAGAAACTGAGTATTTGAAGTCGGACGTGTTAGGATAATTAGATACTCAAAAAAGGTGTTGTTGGAGTGGTGTTCCTTTCGATTGAAAACTAAGTGATCTATCCAGATTCCAGAAGATTCCTCAAATCCAGACAGGTTCCCGAAACATAAGCTTTAAGAAGCAAGCAAAGAAAACCTCTGTAGAAAACGAAAAGCACCTAAGTTAACACATTACAGTAAAAAATAAATAAAAAATCGTCTAATCTGTTGATGAGAAATGAGAAGTCGTTGGCCGGCTTGTCGACACGTCTAGCCATTGGATCTCTCCGGCTCTCCGGCTTTCCGGCTCCTCAGCTTTGTTCGCCACTCGTCGCCCACTAGAGCCAACACACAATATGTGGAGCGAAGCCACGCCCATTTTCCTCACCTCTTGCTCTCACCTCATGCTCACCTGGCGTTCACAGTTCGGTGAACAGCTGTTTCAGTCAGATTTCAATGAGACTTTTTGGATCCGCTTGGCCGCTTAACTGATTGATGGCCAATGTGACGCGATTTTTGTGGTTGTTCTGCTTCAATATTTATGGAGTGAACAAGTAAAAGAAGCGTTCGGCGTTTCTCAGTCCATGAATGTGCCATATATGCGACTCCATTTACAGCATCGTAAAAGTGATTGAGTGCATATTTGCTCCATATAATGACCATAAAAAAGCACGTATTTTCATCGTTGGAGGCGAGTCTGGTACTTGCTGTTTGCTCGGGGAGCGGAATCGAACTGACCACAGATCCGGTATTTATTGCAAGAGGCCTCTAACCACTCCATTACACCGAAAATTTTTGTGGCTTACAAAAGAAAAACCCATAAATAAGACAGTCAAAAAGAGAAAAAACAGCGGTAGACGAAAGAGTACGGGAAATAGTTGATTTCACGAAAGCTAACGGTCCGCATCTGCAACGAACATCTGATTTCATTCTAACAAACCGAACGTCGACCCTACTGATTAAGAAAAGAAAATCGCTTTTTCAAACGGAAAAAAAAATCGTTGCACGTGTGCCGATTAAGCGACTTTTCTTACATTCTTCTAGCGAACGAATCAATTACTTGGTGTGATGCAGCCGCAAGTCGAAACGACATTTGCAGGAATTTTTTACAGAGAGTACGCTAAGCGAAGATGAAAACTGACGGCGGAAAATAGTTGTAAAAATTCATTAAATTCAGCGAAAGCTTTTTTAATTGAAATTGATCTCTTTCTTCTCTTTTTCTCTCTTTTTCTTTATCTCTCTATGTCACTGAGATGACAGAAAGAGATGAAGAAAACCGTGTTCAGTGAGAGAGAATGTTAGATGATGTTCTCACATTCGAAGCAATCTCGTAATCCAACGTCCAGCTTCATTAGCTGAATACTCGGAGTGAAATCAATATAATAAAAAGAAAAAAGTGGAAAAAAAAACTGAGTATTTAGTCGGAGAAAAAGTCTCCATACTTGAAACGGCTCCGTCAGTGGAGCATCAAAATGCGTTAACTAAATATCTAGAGGAAGAGCGAATCTATTAGGAAAATTATGCTTTGACGAAAAGGTGATTAGGAGAGATTATGAGTTTTCTCTATCACAAATTGCCCCAAAATCAAAGACTGAGCAGTCCTTCCGTAACGATACTGGAGTGTACTTAGGTAGAGTAAGGTTTACCGAAACGGCATGGTAAACTCCCAGTTGGTAGATTCTGCATGGAATCGTGGCTGTAATCATCTTGAAAAACACAAGGATAAGCATTTTTCGTTGAAGTTCTTTAGGAAAAAAGTCTGTCTATCGTGTCAGTGGTCTAACCCCTTAATCATCTAGAACGCCTTAAAAATCTATTGACCAATGCTTTAACCATTAGTGTCGTACCATTAGTGTCAGGGTGCGTGAGGCGCAGTGGTTGGAGGCGTCTCGCGATACACACATGAGATCGATTCCCGCGTCCGTAGCCCACCAAGCTTTCCACCCCTCCGGGTCGGCAAATTGGTACCAGGTTTGTTTGGGAGGATAGCAGCACTGGCTTAATACATCGGTTACTCCATTCATCGACCGCGAGTCATTGTAAAGGCCAAATATGCATTCAATCACCTCAAACGATGCTTAGTGAGGTCGTATGTAAGTCGCATCCCTCAGGGATTGACCAACTCCGAGTATGACATCAACTTCGCATCCGATTTCTACAAACTTCGTAAGTGCTGTCGCCTTTTTAGTGTTTGGTTGGAGACGTTGGATGGAATTTTGATTCTTCTTTCGTATTTTTCTGATCCGAGAATTTCCTAATACAACAAATCTTCTCGATAGTTGCTTTGATAGCATTACCCTCTAGTTTGATGTAATTACATAACGTTCAGGTTCACGAGCTATGCGTTGAAAAACAGTGTTCTCTGTCTTCACTACATCCCCAACGCCCTTGAACGTTCTCTAAGCCGTTCGTTTCCGTTTCTTCAGGTCTGAGGCTAAGTAGTTTATCATGTTGATCCATCCATCCAGATCCACAAGGTGAGGCACTTGAAGATACTCATTCCGTTGAGAGTGAATGGAGCATCAGAGTCAAATCCTTTATTCTCGTGATGATCCTTTCCGTTAGGAGCAGGAGATGATCCATCTTCTTCCCAAGCATGCTGCCAAAGCCGGCAAGTTGTTACGCTTGGCTAACGCCTGTTGTTACAAAAAAATATCATTAACAAGTCAATGATTGTGCAACTACACATCATCGACTTCTACTTCTTCAATGTTATCTAACTCTAATTTGCACATAACGTTCTCAAGGGAGGCGAGATGTTATCGCTCTGTTGTCGGGCGTACCCCTTTACGTCAATGATGATGTCAATGGAGAGAATAACAGAATTTTCCTTTTGAATATTTCCTCTGATTATTAAACCAGCTTGAGTTAGTAATAAGTTTTATTCTACTCACGTTCCAGTTAACATAACACTGATGTCTGAAGAATACGTTGCCTCCAAGTTACCTATATTGGATGGCAGTCCATCTAAATCCGTCCTCTATAAAAGGATACCACAAAGTGAGGATAAATTATTTGAGCGGTGTTTCACTACAATGAACTTGACTCGATACAAGACCCTGTCGGTGGGACAAATTCCCCGCTGTAGATCGCAGGCCGAGACCCAGGAACACCTCTCAACCACGATGAGGCGGTAAACCGTTGGGAGGCGCAAAAGAAACTATTTTAGATAATTAATTCGGAGTTTTGCAAATATCTCAGCAATCCTGTGGTTGTATTTCGCTTAATACCCTGTTATAAAAATAATAGAAGGCAGAAAATAAAAAGTAAACATTGTGAATTCAACTACAGCCTCAGCTTAACTGCGTTCAATGCCGATGTGGAAGCTACCCAGATCAATCCCGTTGACGGGTGATTGCTGATGGCACAAATCGATAAAACTAGCTGAGAGACAGGCGAAACGAAGGACCCGCATGGTGTGGTGGTGAACACGTTAGCCCCCGAAAGAGTGATAAGGAGTTTAATCCCCATCGCAGACACCTGTGGTTCGGAGTCTTGCAAATATCTCAGCACCATTGTGGTTATACTGGAACGTTATATTGGTAGCATTTCGTTTAATACTCCACCGTAAAAGTACTAGTACGCAAAAATAGAAAGGTAAAACATTATTTTAGATAAAATTTACGATAGGTGTTATTCTTTGGGTTCGTTAATAGGAAGGATTGTCCATCGTACTGAACAATTTTCACATGCAATTGAATGAGACGAAAATGCATATCTTCCAATGATTTCACTAAAGCAGAACTGCATAAAAAGAGTCATAAAACGGTATGAAAACATGTGTTTGAGCCATATATGGCACACAATGACGTCATTACGTTAATTGAACGTGACCGATAAAGTTGTTAGACGATAACTGGCATCAACAACAACAACACTTGTCGTTGTCGTTGTCGTCGTCGTCGTTGATGTAAGTGGTTAATTATTGCAGCCGCAAGGCAGTAAACGCTCCCATAAACCAGATTACAATCTTCTGAATTGAATCATAAAATGACAGTTCTATGACTTTTGGCCTGTTCACTAACAAATAAGAACGAGTCCACTGAAATGAATCAAGTATTTTCAAGTTGTCGCCTGCTTTTCTTACCTTTCAAAAGAAGTTCCAGCCTAATTGAATTTTAGACGTTTTCTTTTTCTTTTACAAAAAAATTCTTAATAAGCTTGCAGAATCACAAATCGATAGAAAGTTCGCTTAACTCGTCCGTTAATGAAAACATCTTTTGGTTAAAATTTTCTATAACCTGATTTCTTAGAGAAAAATGTTATACTCCGGGAAAGAATGGTTTGATGGCTAAGACCCGTATAGTATTGAATATGAATATTTAGGTGTAAAAAGGATTTCAAATTTTTTTTTTGATAGAATAGAAAAAATAGAAAACTAGCTGAGAGAAACGCAGAGCAAGGGCCTTGGTGGCACAGTGTGTAACACGCGAGTCCTGGAAAGGTAAATCGTGGTTCGATCCGGCCCGGGGTCCAAGTTTTGCGAATATCTCAGCATCGTTGTGGTTCATTTCTCTTTGATAGTATTTTTCTAAAAAGCTAGAAAGTTGAGTAGAGAAAACAAAAGGTTTCCAAAAGGTTTTTTTAATATTGTCTTAAATGAGATGATAGTAGAAAAAGACGAGGAAAAAACCGAACAAATTCCTGTTGAAGAGATTGTAGGCGGATTCTGTGGAAATGACGAAAAATTATTTTAAACTACTCGGGAAAAGAATTTGCAAATAAGGAAAAGTTGAAAGAAAAGTATTCTCCTGCTAAGAAACATAAAGAAAAAAGAGAAGGAATATAGAAAGGGAGAATAAAGTAAACAAGAAAACAAAAAAACAATAGAAGTAGTAGTAATTATCTTTAAGTCACAGCGATAAAATAAAGAAGAACAAAAGGGTCAAAAAGTAATAATAGTAGTAAAGACGTTGTCAATGTGTCACATCTGCAATTCAAGGCGATTTAACAAAATGTTTGTTCTAAGAAAAGAATGATCAGCGGTGACTAGCAGCTATCTACCAGAAGTCGTTTCAATGAGACAAGCAAATTTCTTCAAGGATTTTTTTCTCGAAGCGTCCAGAATTCCTTCCGATTCGGCGGTTTCAGAAATCATAGAGTTGGTAGTCGTGACGGCGGTCGATATTCGCCTTATTGTGTAGCTAGAATGGAAGTCCCCAAAATGGCGCCAACGTTGAACAAACCAATTTACATGAATATCTGATAACGAGCACTTTACGACGACGTGCGACCACTAGTCGGATTACAGCAGTAGTCCCAACCCTTGCACCGATCCATCATCGAGTGGCCGCATAGTTGACTAAAAATTCTCGGTCTTTAAATTAAGTTTTCCTCGTCGCAATTTTTTATCGTTTAGACACCGAAAATGCAATGTTTTATGAGTTTTATTACACAGCCCATCTTCAAATAAGCGGATCCCAGCACTTTCTGCTTTCGATTCGTTTCCTCGTATCAATCGTCCATAAAGGTCCTCGCACCTTCAATGCGTCGTGACTTGGGTTGCTGCTTAAAGATTTTTCGTCTTCTTCACAAGTGTTATTGAGTGCTGGTCGACTGCTGCGTTAGAGCGTTCCAACATGAATTAAAGAAATCCTTCCCTAGGTAAATCTGGCACAAATTTTCCCACCCTGGAGACATGAGAGGATTGGTGGGTCCGCGTGAGGGTCAACCACTACTAGGGTAGACTGGTGCGTTAGCGTAGTGAATGGGCTCAGTGATATTGCTCCAATCGCTCTCTAAAGTGAGATTTGAATGCGCTAATACAATAACAAAGTGCATAAATTAATATGGGAATATATACGAGGCAAATATTGCACAGAGGTTGCATGCGGCCTGCAATACATCGCTGGTTCGACCCACGCTCTGGGCTAACCAAGTTTTCTAAAACTTCTTGTATTCGATTCATTTTTTTCGCACTCATCGTCCACAATAGTCTTCGAACATTTCGCTTGTTCTTTCGACTGCTGCCTAAGGATTTCTTCTTTCTCATGAATGTCGTAGAATGCTGGTGAAAACAACTTTCTTTGGAATCATGGAGAAAGCAGAGCTAAGGGGCTCCACATGTACCATAGTAGGAGAGCGTTGGGGCAGCGATCGAACTAACACCTTTGCTTCTTGGTCGACAGTATTATTGCCATTGTGCTTCATCAGTTTAATCCCACTATCGAAAGCTACTACGAGTACCCAACCTTCCAGTTTTAGTTGCGTCGTAACAAAAATTTTTGGACAACCTCTCTGGGGTAGCTGTTGAGGTGAATATGCAACAGTGATCTTCTTGGTATTAACAAATAGGCGTCTCAAACAGCGTACATTGTGGCCGCGGACGAGTTATTGGAAGTAATCCATTTCGCTCGAGCAGAATAAACCTGAAATGCAAGCCCGCTTATTGTAAGGGTACCAAAATAATGCAAACAGCGTACTTTTGCTTTCTTGGGTCTAGTTCCCGCATCGAAAAATACGCTGGGTGTCCTAGGCTTCCACCGAGGTGAAATCAAAATCCTCGGGCAGCTCCCAGGGTTTACCACACATTAAGCCCCGCATTGAACCATAAGCCACATATATTGTGTACCTATATTGTGCAAAGACAAATAATATATAGTTGATCAACGCTGAGAACGTTATCATAGCAACCCTTCCTAATTTTACACGCTGGTAGTCCAAGGGCCATGGGCCCGGTCGTACCTAGAAGATGTTCCTGGGGGATGAGCTTCGATGCACTGCGGGGCTCGTTCCTCTTAGCAGCAACTCTCAAGCTAACAGAAAATCCGACACTTCTATTAGGAGCCCTTACTCTACAGAGAACTTTTTGGATTCTGCTCATTGCACCCTTTCAGTTCAGACACATTTTCCAAATAGATGTGAGAGTTATTTCATTACTTTTGTAACGGCCAGTTACAATATCGGGATTAAAAGTGGGGATCGTTCGAGGACGTTACTTACGTCGGTTGGTAGCAGTTTTTCAGCGGTCTTTTCTAAAGGTTTTGACTAAAACAAAAAAAAATGTTCAGAGTTCAAGTAAAATCTTTGGAAACAAAGAAAAACTTGCTTTTAAAAAACACGGAATAAATTTGATTAGGATTTCAATTCAAATATCATACCTTTCGGGAACTCAGCGATTACTAAAAAACAGAACTTTCGCGACTTCGTTGAATGGAAAAAGGAAAAAAAGTGAAAAAATCGACTAGGGAAAAAAAATTTGAGATACGAAACGAGAACTTATCCATAGAAAATTTGAGAATAAGAAATAAATGATGAAGAAATAGAAAGAAATGGCTTAATGCGAAAACCTAAGTCGACGGCTTCAATGTAGCGCGTCTACGATGGCGACGAGGGAAATTCAATCGCTCCGCCCATCATTTTCATAGAGGCCATTTAAGCTCGTTACGTTTTACGTTTTACAATACAACACAACGAAAAAGACGGAGAATGAAGGTTTTCTGAAATAAACTGGCTCAAAAGGTTCCAAGGAAAAGGTGGGATTTGAAAGTGTGGAAGAGTGAAGTTGAATTTTAGAAATAATTTTCTTTTCGTCAAATTCAATCAAAAACATAAAACAACACCAGTTTTTTTTGCCCAAGTGTTCGATATCTCTTTGTCGATTTATAGATACTCGCAGGCTGGTGATCTGACCGGAGTCTTATCCTCGGAGGATTTCCATATTCCGGAAAAACAACAACGATTTCATCGAATGAACGCCGATCACATCATTTGAGCTCTTTTTTTATTTTGTGTAAACCATCTTCACATCTACTCTAAGGATCCCAGTACTTTTTACATTCGAATTTTCTCTCTCGATTTAATCATACATGAAGGTCTTCGAACTTTTCGCATGTGTGTTAACCCATCGCTTCAATATATTCATCTTTTTAATGGATGTCGTTGAAAGCTGGTCGAATCGACTCTCCTAGGAGCCTGCGATAGCCGGCCTAGAGTATGGAATGCACTTCGAATGCAGAGTGTAAACTGTGCTCAGTCAAGTCTGTTACTAATCTTCTAGCCTCGGAAAGGCAAGATCTCGGTGGACCCAGGGCGGAGGCGAGCCACCACCGTGCTCATGATCAAAGACACTACTAGCTGTGCACTATCGAGACGTGACTGCCACCTGTCAACCAATAGACGAAAATCTGCAAGTGCTGAAATCCAAACAGATGATGGCTGGTTGAACTCAACACCGGTTGACATACGATCGAATGCTCGACTATGAAGAATATTAAGACGCTGATATCATTGTCGCCAACTTATCTTTAGCTTGACGTGTAATTGTTGAAATTTCTTCTTGAAAGCGCTTGCTTCTAGTAATTCTCACAGTCCAAATTTTATATTTTTCCCTAAAAATCATCACAGAAAAACACTTTTCAGGCAAACTTTTCAGGATAAACTGAACTGAACAACAAGAATTACTTTAAATAGAATGAAAAACAGAATATCGTGTCTTCCATGAATATTATAAAAAAGGAAAGTCGAAATAAGTGCAGCTACAAAACATTGCTTAAGAAGAACGGGTCCAGACAGTAACAGCGATTGAAATATCTTCGACCGCTCTAAGACGCCAGCTAGTTTGTAACCTCCCGTATGACCGTCTATGAACAATTCAAAATTGCATAAATTGCCCCAGTGGTAAAAGACGGTGGTTGCGCGAGTTCGAGCACGGTCTTTCTGATTTATTGTAAAGCATGTGAGACGAAGGCCATTGGCGAGGCGGGCAGGGCATTCTGCATCCGTATAATCGAGCACCTAGCCGGTGAACATAAAGTTGAACCAAATACTTGACTCTCGTAGGACACAGAGATATAACGCGGAAGATTTTGAAGCAGAAGTTACCATCCTCGCACAGGAATTGAAAACTTCAGTGAGCAGAACTCTCAAAACATCCTGGATAAGTTCCAAGAGTGTAAAATAAACTGCAGGAAGGAATGTCTCGCTATTACGCGTAATCTCACGAAATATTTAAGAATCAAGCGATATCTGCTCATTGAGTTCTGACACCGAATCGTAACCGAGAAGTGGTACCTTTAATCGCTTGCGAACAAACAGCATTCGGGAGGTTTGATCTACTTGTTGATCTTCGGGCCGTATCAAATTCGTGTCTGAAATGTGAAAAAGGCACACTAGGCCTCTGTGAACTTTGTGCGGTTGGCCTCCACGTAACATGCTCAGTGGAAGACTCATAGATAGCGGTGAGTGTGTGAACAAGGTATTTTCTTATCAATGTTATTGAATCTAGGTGTATTGTTTCCTCTGTGTGCTTGTACGGGTGTTTCGCTACGTAGACTGCAGTCAACTAAACCTTTCCAGGGTCTAAAAAAGATTAAGTCTGTTGAATATCAACATTGCCATCAATAAAGAATAAATTAGCACCTAGTGTGTTGAGATTGGTAGGAAGTCGGTCTTGGGAATCAAAAGATGTTTTTTTTTATTCTCGCAGAAAAAGAATCACAGCATTGTGGAGATCGAAATGTGTCAGGCTTCACAGAGTTGCATTCTACGTATTGAGCTACTGAGAAAGAAGAAAAAGAAAAAAACAGGAAGAAACAAGAACAATCAGAAGGAAATGTGTACGAGTTGTCACGCCGTTGTGCAACATGATTGATGCTGATGAGGACGGCGTGGTGGTGCAC
The DNA here is from genome assembly GCA_900624975.1 of Angiostrongylus costaricensis. Lineage (NCBI taxonomy): Eukaryota > Metazoa > Nematoda > Chromadorea > Rhabditida > Metastrongylidae > Angiostrongylus > Angiostrongylus costaricensis. Next base: position 2,332 of record UYYA01005395.1, on the reverse strand, counting down.
GGCTTCAAGCCGAAATTAGCGCCTTTGTTTTGCTAGAATTTACGAATTCGAGCGAATTCATACTGATGAAAAGAAACACTTCCGCCAAAGAGGAGAAAAACTTTAACAAAACCATATAGAAGACTAAAGTGCTCGAAATGACCATTTCAATCTATTCTTTTATTTTTTATGGCGAGCAGATAAAGTGACTCTACTTCCTACAAATCCAAAAAAGCAGAAGAAAAATCAGTGAGGTGTAGAAAAATCGTGTGGATGAAAGAGCTCATTTTTCTTTCGCTCTTTTTCCACTGAGAGAAATCTTCCAGCTGGGCTTAAAAGGCCGAAAATCCTTTCGGTCCCATCAATTTTCAAACGGTTTCAAAGTATCTCAATTTGACTAGAACTCCTTCCAGCAATATATTTATACGATAGAATATTTTTTTCTTTGGAATCTCTCCAAACTTTTTAGAAATTAGTATCGTTTTTTAGGTAGCAGCTTTTAAACAGAAATATCTTCAAGTCCTAGCAAACTTTTTGAAAGATTCGTATTAGACGGTTTCAGCTGAAATAAAATGCAAAAAGTAGAAAGACGTCAAATTTGCCCAATTTGATCGAGGAATATAAGTATATATGCTAAAAATACATAAAAGGGATAAAGAATAAAGCCCTCGGGGTTGATCAATCCCTGAGGGTTGCGCCATGCATTTGACCTCACTAAGCATCGTTGGAGGTGATTGAATGCATATCTGGCCTTTATAATGACTCGTACTGGCCTACCGAAGTATCCAGCCAATGTTATTATTCTCCCAGACAAGTCTCGTACCGATTTGCTGACCTAGAGGGATGGAAGACTAGGTCTGCCATAGGCGCGGGGATCGATCCCATGTGTGTGTTGTAGGGCGCCTCCGACCACTGCGCTACAATCGCTCTAGGCCTTTGCAAAAAAAGTGCGTAACTATATAAATTTTTGAGACTATCCTATAAGATTGATTATTCACCTTCTTATTACTGCGTTCGAAGATCAAGCTCGTCCTTCTAGTACAGCTTTTTGTAGGAATCAAGAAGAAAATCGTACTCTGCTAGAACAATTTCTGAGAGATTTTCTAAAACCCTTTCGCTTAATTACAGAAGTTGCTGATCGTTTTAGTTGTTTAGCTTTAAATATTTTCATCAATGGACAAAAAAGATAGATCAGTAAATCGATAAATTCTTAAAATAGCAGTCCAATCTATACGAATAAATCTCATTTGCTCACTTTAAGTGTTTTGGTGGTATTTCTTTCAAATGGTTCTCTTAAAATTACAGGCCCAATCTACAGTAGTGCATGTAACGAAGTGGTAGAGCTGCCCTAAAAACCACTTATGATCACAATTTCAACTTATTATTTACTGCCTGCTCTTTTTAATGACAGGGTATATTGTGAAATATAACTTCAATGATGCTGAGATATTTGCAAAACTCCGGACCGCAGGTGTATGCGGTGGGGAACGAACGCGCTATTGTCCCTTCCGGGGAGCAACGGGTTCACCACCACCATACGGACCACTTGTAATCGTTGGTTCGATCGGTGTCCCAAGCAAACCGTTTCCTCTAGTTCTTAATGTTGCGTCAGTCGGTGTCATGTGTGCGCGAATAGAAAAACGCATCTTGATACATCATTGGGCTTCGGTAAGTCATTGTATAGATTTTATATTCACTCAACCACATTTGTGACGGTATGAATGGGGTCAAATGCGTAGCGCGACCCTCAGGAGTTGGCCAATGTCGAACGCTTAATCCTTTGTGCTTTACTCATTCAACACCAGATTTTTCAGCGATCATCAACTTCATCTGATGATGTTTAAAATCTATGATCTACATGGTTCATCAAAGCTTCAGCATTACCACCTTCATAGTGACCTGTCGATTTCATGTTGCTCAACGATTATTGTGCAATTCCCATGACCGACTTTCTGTTAACCTCGGCATTAATTGATAATTCAATGTTTTTCATCAATAAGCAGACACGAGGTTGTTAATATAGAATTTATTAGAACACAATTGCTGACGTTTCGGCGGTTTCGCCTTCTTCAGAGCCTGGAAAGGTCAAATTGAGATGTGATCTACTCAGCCAAACACTTTCACAACCCCAGCAGATAAAACTTGACAATTCGATTTGCATTCGCATAAGAAACAGCTTCATTCAAACACCTACCGTTTATTTGTTGTAAGTATTTAAGTTAGTTGGTGGATAGCCGCCGCACAGAGTAATACATGGTCGATAACTGTGTCCATGTCAGGTCATTGGATCAGCCTGAGGTATGGCGCCAGGTCACGCGTGATGACAAGACACTCCTCCTTGCGGTTCATTTTT
>UYYA01005394.1:0-24245 GCA_900624975.1 Angiostrongylus costaricensis | reverse complement strand
CGAAACGTCAGCAATTGTGTTCTAATAAATTCTATATTAACAACCTCGTGTCTGCTTATTGATGAAAAACATTGAATTCACAAATTAGTATATCCTTAACTAAGATGTATGGTGTGTGATGACAACGACGGACGTTACAAGTGTGTCCTAGAGGTCACTGGGATTTTAGCTGTATACGAGCGATGGAAAAGTGTAAAAAAGACATTTTTTGTACCATAAGTAGATAGAAAACTCCTACGAACACCTTGAAGAAATAATAAATCACAGTGAGGTCCATTCTCTATGAGAAATTATGGAGTTGGTTTGGCCAGCAGGAAAACAATAAGCCAATGTGGAGAAAAAAACAATAGTTGAAGAAACGATTTGAATAAACAAAAAACTGGAAGAGCACATATTATTGTCCACTGGTGGTGCGAATAAGGAAAAGGTAGGTTATGGGCAGACTTTACTTAAACAATATGGACACTAAGCCAAAGAATTCCAATAAACAATGCTCCGAAATACTTCATTTATCCAGAAAGCCGTCTTAAGGTTTTTCTCTCTAGTGTGTAAAGAAGTTAAAGACCACATCTTATCAGCCCCAACAAAATTTATGGATATGCCTTTTTTACTTGTCTGACAATACCAATACCAGGATCTACCATCGTCCTGGCATCAAATTAGTCGCGTGGTGAGAAATCTCCCATTGATCCATAAGAGCAGCGACTGCATGGGCAGACTTTGGTTAGACTAACTTCGTGACTCCAGGGAACCACAATGGTTAAGCCAGTAAGACTCTAAAAAATAGACGTTTTGCTGGGGCCAGCACATCCAGTGAAGAAGGGGTGTCGAAGCATCGAAATAAGTAAGCAATTGACAACTATTGATAACTCTGGCTGATAAAGTGAATGATAGTTACAGAGTGTGAGAATATGAAAATACAGAAATAGAGACCCATAGGCTATAAAAAAATACTTCCAAATGCTGACAGTGACGTGTCTCTGTGATGGACCATAGTAACTTATAGCAAACACCACCATGAATATCGTTTATACCCATAAAGCAAAGTCTTTTCTAAATCCAGTCATGTTCACAACCCACGAAGTTATCTAGTGGTCCAAAAATCATCGTTTATTTTGAAAAAAAAGTTTGCGACGAACCCAAGATTAAGTATCTCAAAGTGGTAAGAATAAGGGTAGATATCCTGCAACCTTTACATTAGAAAGTTCTAATTTAGTTTTTGCATAAAGCACACGAAATAAGGAAGAAATCGCACCATTCGCTCCAAAAACTAGTTAATCTTTCCAAAAGCAGGAAGGCTTCTGAGTTTCTACCAAACATGAGTTTTGTTTCAAGGTTTCCCTTACTTTGTTACTTACATACTTGGACAGCAAGCCTTCACGAATTCTGCGGACCTCAACACGTTTTCCATTTATTTCTTTGCCATGACCGTAGTCCATGACGGTGGTTTGATTCGAGCATGGTGGCGGGTGTAAGTCTCATACCGTGGTCTGTAAAACATCAGTGGCTGCGAGAATAGCTGTTCGACTTAAGAACCAACACCTCCGTCCAGTGTCTAACTGGTCGTCTCAGGGGGCGCCCGCTCCGCATCCTCTCTGAGTTCATTTTATGGTTATTTTCGCCCGTCTGTGGTATGCTCTTCTCATTATGTGACCAGCCCATCTATGTTTTGTTATCGATATGTAACGTCCAGGGCTTCGAAGATTGGAAAGACTTCGAGGGTCCGAGCTTCGCCTTCCGACTAGATGTTACATGAACCGATTATTTCAGAAGACATAGCTCAAGCGCTTTTTGAGTGGTGCGCAGTACCCTTGAGGTGACTGAAATATCAGCCCACGTCTTCGTTGCACAATAAACCACTAGGAGGACCGTAGAGTCGAAAAGGTGAGCGCAGCTGAATACAGCCCAAGCTGCTCTCCTTCCTCTAAGTCTTCCTTCATATTGTTCCCCGTATTCAGTGATCGTCCAAGGTACACGTAAGAGTTGGTCTCTGTAATTAGAGAGCAACCGAGTTCGATATGTTGCCTTCGTACCGTGCCTCTTTCATGAACTGCGTCTCCCGTTGATTTATGTTGTGCGATCTCTTTCCCCGCTTCGTTGAGCTCATTAATCATGAATGTGTCTGAATCGTGAATGTAATCACTGTCTCTGCTTCATTGGTACTTCTTGAGAAGATAGTGATGTTGTCGGTCAAACAAAATTTTTGGGAATTTTCCATCAACACATATGCCTTTTTCATCCCTATCAAGTGACTTCCTTATCCACTGCAATGCCTACTGCACTAAACAGCTTTAGCGACAGGGTGTCGCCTTGTCAAACTCCTTTTCTTATGCGCGTGATAAGCGATCGATGGAAAGCTGTATTTTCATGGTACAATTCTCATAACATTCACGTGTGGTACGTACATAAGAGGAGTCCACATCTTGGTCGAAGAGCACCGATAGAATTGCATTCGTTTCGATGCTGTCATAAGCTCTTCCATAAAAAGGATAAAGCCCTCGGAGTTAACCAATCCTTGAGGAATGTGTCATACATTCGACTTCATTAAGTATCGTTGGAGGTGATTGAATGCAAATCTGGCCTCTACAATGACTAGCGGAGGCGTACCGATGTATCGAGCCAATGCTGCTATCCTCTCAGGCAAGTCTGGTACCAATTTGCCGAACACGGAGGGATGGAAGACTTGGTGGGAATGGGCGCGGAAATCGATTCCACGTGTGTGTCGCAGTGGCGCCTCCAACCATTACGCCACACGCGCCCTAGCTTAACTAGCCCTAGTGTAGCTTTTCCATAACTGACAAATATCAGATGTATAACCAGGTGGTGATCTTGACAAAATTTCAAGACTCTGGAAACAGTTTGAATGTAGCCAATGCGGCAAAATTCCTGTCGGGATCGCTTTTGCCCACTGGTTGTAGCTCATACAACGTCCTTGATGTGCAGGACAAGATAATCTTCGTGGTGAGCTTGTAGAGAGAGTTTCAAGGTTTTATGTTCGTCAATAAAGAGTTAGAAGAAATTTAAAGAGCGTGGTATCTCCTCTTCACATACATCTCTAATGATGTTCGAAACAGATATACTAAGGTGAAGTGGACGAAATGTAATCCATTTTATAAAAAGAACAAGCGCAGTTTCTCGTTGTAACTTAAAGCGTACTTCGCGGGAGACACAGTAGTAAAAAGTGGAAAGTCTTGGTTAAGGGAAGATAAGAATTAGAAAAAAGCAATAGAAACATTTTAAATCCCAACTTAAATGATTTCGCGTGAATCAATTCTATTTTTCTAAGACGGCTCTCAAGATGTCGGTCGCAATAGTCCACCAATAGAGTAGGTGATGGAATAGGTTCACTTCGAAGCTCAATTTATGCAAGATGACGAGGTTTTTGCAACGGCCTAAGGCAAGAATTTCTTGAAACGCAGTTCTAACTATTGGAATATCATCACCAGGATGTTGAGGTATTAGGAATACTACCTTAGTTGTACCTCAAACCTCTGGTTACTCTTGCCGAAGGATCACGTGCTGTTCAACACATTTGCCTTTCTCCCAGCCATGTTTTTACTCTATCGATGCTACCGTAATTCACCCTCAACTGGATTGTTTTGGAAAGCAAAAATTGGCATTGAACCCAGTTAATTTGGAGCTGTAGTCGAAAGGATAATGTTTTATTTTAGCACTTACAACCACAATAATGTGAGATTTTTGCAAAATTGGGACCTCAGGCCGGCTTCAATATGGCCATTACTCCAAGGAAAGGTAATTGTGGGTTCTAATCTGGTCCAGCGTCCAAGTTTCTCAAATATCAGCATCACAGAAGTTGTATTTCACATAATACCATGCAATGAAAAAGTGCTATGCGGAAGTGAACACTGTGATTTCGACTGCAACTGCGCTTAACCATCAATTCTTTCAGTGTCCGAAATACGAGTCTTGACAGAAGAAAAACCAGAAAGTCGCTCCAGATAATCATAAATCAGAACTGCATCATTGTATCAGAAGATAACCTATATTTTTTCGAAAGAGATAAGTGTATTATACGGATGTATTCCAATTAATAAAGTTCGATGTGATCTGAGACATTTCGGCCTAAAGAGTAACGGGTGTGGGTGGCTTTTGTTTAAAGGAATACGAGCAATTTTTCGTCACTTGCAGATCTTCTGCTTTTTTGGCGATAAAAATAATTTTTTCAAAAACCAGAGTGCTTTAGGAGTTTTGACCATGTCAGGATAGTAGAATATGGTTTATACCTTGCTATATATATAGAATATAGAATACCTTGCTCTATGGTTTGAGTGTGAATGATATGTATACTACAATTTACCGTGTTGCCATGATCCATCTAGCAAATGCAATGCTATGGGCATTTGGAAGTGTTCTACAGTTTATCTTGAGTCTATTTCAATGTTTTCGTATCTACACATTCTTGTAATAGTTCCCAGGATCGACTTTCTCTTAACCTCGGCATTGGAATATGAATGTGTCGTTTTCTTGTTCAGCAATCGCGAGGTTTTTAAACAGCATACATTTACTTCCATAAAAAACACAATACAATACAACGCTAGCTGACGTTTCGGCAGTATCGCCTTCTTCAGAGCCTGGAAGGGTATGCTGATATACAATCTACTAGGCCAAGCGCTTCAGAGCCCTTCTTGAGTCATCAACCACATGCGACTATAATCAGCTGTTCTAAACTTCCTCATTGGAAGTCACGAAAAAGCGGCTCTGAAGAAGGCGATACTGCCGAAACGTCAGCTAGCGTTGTATTGTATTGTGTTTTTATGGAAGTAAATGTATGCTGTTTAAAAACCTCGCGATTACTGAACAAGAAAACTACACATTCTGTACAATAAAGACAGCGATTAAATTGAAGTAGCAATAAATTGTTAGTAAGTTTCCGGTTAAGGATCTCCTTCCAAAAAGTTTTTTGTGGATCTTCAAGTGTAGATAGTAGTTTTCGGTTCTCACCCATACTCATACCATTCGAATCTTAAAGCAAATTATGGAACGTATTTGACTGAGCGTGGATGTTAGAGTGCCCATGCCGAGAGTAGTAGGTTAAGGTTAAAAGCGACCATTATTTCTCCAACAAATGAATCGAAATCTTGGTACATGACGGGAGTTACATATTGTCGATGTACTGTTGAAGATATTTAGAAGCTAAAAAGCTAAGTGTGGCCTAATATTATATGATAGCTGAGCAAAATAAATGCAAATAAACCGATGGGCTAGATAGCCTACGTTTGAGAACATCGAAAAGAATCTTTGAACAGCTGGTCTATAAGGGTGATTTAGTTTGCATTTTAAGCAAAAACAAAACTGAAATAGAGGGCAACTGCGGCACTGGTAGTGGCGGTGTTCAAAACGAGCAAGGTACTTGTTCGACCCAGCCTTGAGATCACCAACTTTTTCATCCTACCACTGTGAGGATATTGGTACCAAAATTGTATGGGATCAGCTAGCTTCGTCCAGTTCGTAAACGGTGGTGAGTGCCAGTGGGGTCTGAGAGCACCCTAGCATGGCAATATCAGGATTCGAACGAGAATAGACTCGACCAGTAGTGAACGACGTTCAAACAGAGGGGCAAAAATCTTAAATCACTAGCCGAACTCATAGGAAAAGTCCGAGCAACTTCGTGCAGTATGGATGCGAAGAAGCGAATCGAACGCAGGAAGTGCTGAGAAATGTGATGTTGGGCTTGTGTAAATGAAAAACTTAAAATTGGTGCCTTAATGTCCCTTAAAGCATCATGTAGTTCATTAGTAACGTACTACGATGAATATGAAATGCGACAATATAAAGTATAAAAGCTTGCATGACTACGACCCATTAAGCACGAAAGATACAACGGAAATTCGATGTGAATTTCCGAACCGATCAGCAGGCGGCGTGTTTTGACATCGTCATCGTGTGGTGTCGCCATCTCCACATGCTCACAAACGGAATTAGAATTAGTGTACAGAACGGACATGCGGCTAATTTAGAGAGACTCCGGCGCATTAAGTGAGATCGTTCCTGTTTCCCTTCTTCCCAACATCACTAACTAAATCCAGCACAATATCCTAGGTCGGTTGGATATTAAAATATTGAAACACAATTGAGGACACATTAAGATAATTTTTGCTAGGTTACCATTAAAAGGATGCTATTTCCATGAGTGAATTGCAAATCATGAGATGTGAGCCACGAGATCTGAACCACCGCAGATAACGGTCGTTGACTCTTGAGCTCTGGTGAGTAGGGCGCGTGTAGAGCAGTGGTTAGAGATGCCCCGCAATGCACACGGATGGGCTCGATCTTGTGTTTCATGCTCACTAAACCTTCCGTTCCTCTTCAACAAATTGGCACCAGATTTATCTGAGAGGATAACAGCACTGATATGATACATTGGTCGGCTATAACGAGTCATTGTATAGGCCAGATATGCATTCGACCACCTCAAACGATGCTTAATGAAGTCGAATGCATGGCGCCCTCAGGGAATGATGAACGTCGGAAGCTTTGCGCTTTATCCTTATACTGAGAAGTAACAGCACTCTGCCGTTAAATTACCGCTTAGGAGCACTAATGGTGATGAACGTAGTCATATCACAAAACTGTTTCGATAGCAAGAGCAAAAAAAACAGCAAGAAAATGATCATAATGGCTGCAGGACAGTCTAACTACATATTGAGGATTTCAGAAATTACACAAGAAATGGGCCTGATAGGTCCGCTGAACACTCACGTCTTTGCTTTTTCTTTTCTTCATGACGAAGCCATACATTACCATCCCAGGCGCACCTGTCCAGGAAATCCCGTGGGCCAGCCACGTTATATTCACTGACGCATTTTTACATAATACTTCTAGCGGATGTTGATCGGCCAGCGACATAGGTTATGCTGTCGTTAATCGACGAGCGTCAGATCTGTTGTGACCATGAGGTGTTGTGTTGGATAGAAGATGAAGACCACTTTTGATTACGATTTCATTAAATGCAATAATATCTCATGCCGTTGTCTTGAAGAAGGAATTATTTGATAAGATAAAGAGAAAACTTTGGTGGCCCGACGATGAAGCATGCATTTGAGGGTGTAGCAGAACTTAGTAGCTAGTAGTAAATGGCGGCGTCCTTAGGTGCACTGAAAAAGCCTACACACATTAAGCCATGCTAAAACTGTGTTTTATGAAGCAAAACGCAGAAAACTTAGAGCTCGTAGAAATTGGAAAAAACTTTTATAAATACTCAAAAGCTATGAAATGCAGCAAAAAATTATATCACCATACAGCGGCTGGTTGACGATTGGATTTTCTGCCTAAAAGCAAAAGGAAAAGGTTGGACCTTTGCATTCTTCGGCTATGTTACAATCATTCGACATCGTTGCAATTTTCAGTGTTCTTTGAAACCATCCCACAATTGAAGCCTGCTGTAAGAGTGACATCCTAATGGTTTATCGCCTCAGCGTGGCTGGGAGGTATCTCTGGATATCCGATGTATAGCGGATTCATGTCCTCAGCAGGGTAACTCAAGCTAAGTACATGTCCGGCATTCCTATCAGAAAGCCCAGAAAGGAGTAAACTAATATGAGGAATTACCGTCGTCGTAGTACCAAACCAGTCGCATGGTCTCTGAACTCTGATTCACCCAACTTCTTCCAGGATTGCTCCATTAACCTCTGCCTGGAGGTGACTGCCTGGATGGTGACGACGTAAAGTATGTTTCGACTAGGCTGACATCGGGACTCCAAAAAACCATAACGGCTAAATCAAAAAAACTCCGAAAAAGTGGAAATGACACTGGGGTCCGCATAACCAGTGAAGATGCGCCAGCCAAGCATCCAAGTAATTACGCCTAAGAATGGCAATAAATTGTGGCTGTTATAATTTACTTTCGGCTGGGTCAGGTTTTCCAGTGAAGAAGTCAAATTCTTTAGAAGATTGTACAGCTGTCAGACGATGAGGATCCGTTTTTTCTGCCTCACTCACCTTATGAGACGTTGAAACCTCGAGAGAAAATGCAGACATAATGGATGTTTTGCATGTAAAATGATGAAACAAATTGGATAAGATCCTAGTGAGGATGTGGTTTGCCGTTTTCTAAAAGCTAGATTAAGATCTTTTCACAATTTTTTATAATGGGAATGAGAACTTGGGACGATTAATGAGGTCTCATGGAGGCATTTACAGCAAATGTGGTTCCGCCAACTTTGACAGCATTAACACCATTCATTGGAGCTTGCTGAACGGGTTGTAGGATTGCCTGCGAACGATAAAAGGCTCACTTTTTCCATCAGCAGAATTTCATATGTGATTTCAAAGAATAAATCCACATTCAATGTTTGTTGAATAATGAATAAATTCAATGTTTCAATGAATTTTAACAGAAGTAAGGATGATTACGGCAGAGCATCTCGATAAGATCCATCAATTTCGGAGAATTGAACGTGACTTTTATTGTGTAAAAATGTCTCGCATGTAAGTGCAAGTGGAAGAATTTTGAAACAGCTACTAATAGAATGTGAGTATGCGTTGATATCTGGTCCTCAGGGGTCTTGAGGGTTTTAGGGAAGGTATCTTCAATCTAACTCAATAATTCAGCCATTTATGCAGACAAACTACTAAAGCAAAACGAACAGTAAACAAATATGCAGCAAAATAGAATAAGTTAAGCAGAACAAGAAATGGACAATGCAGAGTGAAATTTGGTTCATGCTTGAATTTACGAGCTCTTTCCAGCCACCCTGACAAAAGTGCGGGATGCATCAAGTTAACTGCCACCTGCAGTAACTTGTTCCCTGGCGCTAGATGGCCAGTTACAGTTCCTAATTGCTCACAACTGTTTTTCTAATGGCTAATTGCTGAGCAGCTTTCAGTCTTTTTCGTATGTTTCAGTAGAAGTATTAAGCGAGTGCATTTTTTTTTCAGACTAGTCGGGTAACAAGTTGACGACCGTGGAAGACTATGAGATTTGGGATTCAATTGCAAGGTTAATGAAAGTCCCTGCAAAATAGAAGAATGATGACTACGGTATCCTCGATAAGTCGGCTAATTCTAGAACGCAATGGATTCACATGCTCAGCTGTCAGTGACTTGCACGAGTGCACATGACACGGAATGCTCTTGGTCTAATTAGGTAATCAGATCGGCTTCCAAGTACTTCCCTACTTCATCCTTGTGCTTTTCGTGGGACTACTAACGCAAGCTGATTTTTTTTTTTTCGCTCGGAGCGCACACTCTTTCATCGAAATCCAACCATTGCCGTATTATGGTGTTTTCTTATTTTCATAATATTATAGATTGGTATTAAGCACACTGATGTTTGTTACATATAATAACTACAATGATGATGATCACAATAAGTGTGAAGAATACCATCATAAATTGAGAGCCCATGCACGAGGAATGAAATTGTTCACTACAGAGACTGAGGAGTACTTTAACATGCGGCGGAGCTAGTTTCTAAACGGGGACAACATGTTGTTCAAAAAATTAATGCAGTAAGGCAAGGTGAGGTTTTCTGGATTGAGGAACAGTAGGCGAGTTCGTGTGGTTAAACAGGCAGTAAGAGAATAATCGGAAACAGATGGCGAATTTCGTAACACATCTGGAATATGGCAAACTTCCAGATGCTGCACCATCTTTGAGGATAGGTTTGTCAATGAGTGTAGAAACAGTTCTGATAGAGAGCCAGTGTATGTGTATATATATATATATATATATATATATAGTGTATATGTATATATATAGTATATACGTATGTATATGTATGTGTATATACGTATGTGTCCACTATACAAGTTTATACATATGAAATATACACTATATATACATATGTATATGTATATATAGTGTATATTTCATATGTATAAACTTGCATGAACAATTAGCGGAGTCAGAACCAATGCAATGAACATGGATCCTCCCAGAAGAGTGAGAATGGTTATAAATTCGTCGTTTTCTCCCTCATCAATCGCGAGGTTGTTAAATAGCATACGTTTACTTCCATACAATAACACAGACACAACACAACCGTAGCTGACGTTTCAGCAGTATCGCCCTCTTCAGAGCCGTTTTTTACGTGCCTTCCAAAAGGCAAAAACTGAAGGCCTGAAGAAGGCGATACCGTCGAAACGTCAGCTACGATTCTGTTGTATGTGTGTTATTGTATGGAAGTAAACGTATGCTGTTTAACAGCCTCGCAATTGCTGAGAGAGAAAACGACGAATTCATAACCCAATGCCGAGCTTAATAGAAAGTCGATCCTGAGAACTGTTACAAGATGTACCAGTGAGAATGGTATTGCTGAGCAGAAAAGTGCACTGGAATAAATCATTCATTTTTAAATATGACTGTACTGTTAGACTAACAGCGTTTATACAGCTAAGCGATGTGAGGAAAGAACGTAGTGCTTTAATTCGGAATGAGATTCATCGATGGCAATAAGCTGAACAGGCATTCTGAGCGGCGAAATGATTAAGACGTGATGCGTTGAGAGGATTAACTCTTTCATCAAATACTAGGGGAACGTAATTACTTTCGTTATGAATACCCATAAAGTATTAGAAACAGACAGCATACACGTCAAAGGGTCATTAGCCATGTCACTTCCGCAGTTAGCTCTCCTCCATCTGGTTACATGCGCAATTCGTCAAGTCTACTAAGCCCCATGTTTTACTACTAATACTTAGCTAGGTATTTTTAATTGACCTAACCATTTATAAACATGCTTAAATCACCTATATACACGTAAACACTAGCAATCAGCGCTTAGTCTAACTATTGATGCGAGTGGCGCTTAAGGCACATTTATTGGAAGTGCCCTTAAAAGGTATGTGGTTCTGGGTGAAAATGACAAAATGACAGATAAAGGATAAAAACGCTGACTTAATACGTCGGTTGACCCTCAACCCCAGAAGATGAATTCAATCATGTGTCCAATGCTCAATGGGATCAAACGCATGTTATAGCGATATTGATCAATGTTGAACGCTTGAACGCCTTATTGTTGAACACTCTATGACGCCAGTTCGTAACCAATTGCACGACCGCCTATGTGAAAAGCAAAATTGCATAATACGCCCTAACTGTAGAAACGCTAATTGCATGAGTTCGGGTGCGATTTATATGATCTATTGGAGGGCATGGGGAAGTGGGGACGAATACATTGGCAGAACGCGTAGACCACTGTGCTTCCGTGTGAACGTCTAGTCGGTTAACTATCAACAAAACACTCCACTAGGAGCACACAGAACACAGAAACATAGAGGTGACGATTTTAAAGTAAAAGTCCGCATCGTAGCACAGGAATCTAAAACATCTGCACGAAATACGCTTGGACCATTCTGGATAACTCGTATGAAATGCTGAGATATTTGGGTGATTGCTGATGGCAAAAAAGATCGATAGAACTAGCTGAGAGACAGACAAGACGAAGGACCCGGATGGTGTAGTGGTAAAGTGCGCTGCTCCACGGTAAGGACAACAACGCGTGTTCGTTCCTCTCTGCATACACCTGTGGTCCGGAGTTTTGCAAATATCTCAGCATTTCATACGAGTTATATTTCGCAACATACCCTGCCATTAAGAAGAAAAAGGCAGTAAATAAAAGGTTTAACATTCTGGATAAATTCCAAAGACCCAAAAATTAATCGGCGGAAGTGCCTTGTGATCACGCGTGACCTCGCACCATACCCCGAGCTAACTTTTTCCGACCTGAGCCAGGTAGATTCCTGACTCATATAAAACTTTGTGACGCTGTTCTCCATGAAATAACTGGAAGACTTAAAAAGAACAAAACGGTGAGTTCCCAGGATCGACTTTCTCTTAACCTCAGCATTGGAATATGAATGTGCCGTTTTCTTGTCCAGCAATCGCGACGTCTTTAAACAGCATACATTTACTTCCATAGAAAAACACAATACAATACAACGCCAGCCGACGTTTCGACAGTATCGCCTTCTTCAGAGCCTGGAAGGGTATACTGATAAACAATGTACTAGGCCAAACGCTTCAAGGAAGTGAGGCAGGGACGAATGCCTGGAGGTCATACGTGACCTGATCCCGTATGTTCGCATCGATTTTTGATGTAGGATGGTGCAGTCGTCAACCACTTGCGACTATAATCAGCTGTTCTAAACTTCCTCATTGGAAGTCACGAAAAAGAGGTGGGTTTTTTCGAGAAGTTGTTGATCATGTAATCACCAAAGAGTTTTTCGTCTTTTTGTAAGTGTTATTGAAGCGTTTGGCCTAGTAGATTGTATATCAGCATGCCTTTCCAGGTTCTGAAGAAGGCGATACTGCCGAAACGTCAGCTAGTGTTGTATTGTATTGTGTTTCTCTATGGAAGTAAATGTATGCTGTTTAAAAACCTCGCGATTGCTGAACAAGAAAACGGTGTGTTTAAGAAAAGCTGCTTACTATGTGAATAAAAGTTTATGTATCAAACTTTTCCTGCTCGGTTATGAAATTGTTTGACCGAGTGGATTTTACCTTTCCATATGTTGAAGAAGTCGAATCACTCAGCGGTTTACCACCTCATCATGACTGGGAGGTGTTCTGGGTGTCGGGCTGCGATGTACAGCGGGGGGATTCATTCCCCGAACAGGGTTTCCTACGCTGAGAAGGAGTCCAGCGTTCCTATTAGGAAACTCAACTAAGTGCAAACCAATACCAAGATTCATCAGCACCCTGATATCAAACTAGTCGCATAGTGGCTAATCACCTTGTAATCCACAAGGGCGGCGACGGCCCGTGGTGGGGACGACTCAGGGCAGACATTAGTCTGGCTGACCTCGAGATTCCAGGGAACCACAATGGCTAAGCCAGCAAAACTCCGAAAAAATGGGAACTATGCTGGAGCCTGCACAACCAGTGAAGATGGGCAATTCAAGTATCCAAGTATCCAAGAAGAAGACGAAACCGCCGAAACGTCACACATTATTGCACTGAATAAATCTTGTTGTTAACAATGTCGTGTCTGCTCATCAAGAAACCAGTGTCTCATTGTTTATTTCTTATTTATGATTGACTCTTTCTTTCCTATCTTTGTTCTCCCTGATCTTTCTTTCAGAATAGCCAGAATTTCGAGAACCTGTCAAGTTCAAAAAGTTTCCAATCGTTCTAGCTTCTCACTAATTCGAGCTAAACTATCGAAATGAGCCATCAGTACTATAAAAGTATACACGAATATTGTTGAGAGAGGTTTTTCCAAAAGCGTTTGTGAATATGATGAACATGTTTGATATGCTTACTGGTTTTTAGGCTTTGTCTTCTGTACGTCTTTATGTAACGGATAGTATTCTGTAGGGCTCCAACCGCTGTCCGTTGTTTTCTACAAAATCAGATCTCCTGTGGGAAGATCTGAATTTCAAGTTGAACAGTTCAAACAGACAATTTTGATGTTTCTATCCTCTTTTTGTTTTCTACTGTCGTTGTCCAGTGTTCCAACCCTTTCTAGTTCCACATTTTTCAACCCAATTCGGCTTTTCAACCATTCGAGGAATTGAGTAGCGAAGAAGAAATATTACCGCTCTAAAGGCTCGGCGTGGTTTTTCTAAATAGCTGTTCCAATTCAAAAGCTTTTAAAAAACAAGTACAGCCTAAACACTAATAGAGGGACAACCTTGATTTTTTCTTACGTAAATATGATCACCACCAACGTAAACTCCACGTCCAATGGCGATACCATCTCACCATGCTGGACGAAATACCGTTTTTTCAATACCGTTGCAGTTCGTGAAATGCGAGCAAACCTACGAAAAACTTTTTGTGTTCTCGTGCAGAAGAAGTGACATAATTGCTTATAACTCACAAACCCCCTCTTATTTGCTTCACTGCAGTTATCCGCTTCGAAGAACAACGTCTGTTACAAGTAGAACTGGGGTGTTCACACTAGAAATGTACAACAAATTCATAAATAAGACTGCATAAAACAAGCACAGTCTGACAATGCCAGTGCTATGAACCTCATTCCAGGCGAAACATCTTTTAAAAATGTGTCTGTGTCTGTGTCAAGGTTAGTGCTGGTGGTAATACGAGAACTGGTTGTATTTCTTTAACCCTTTCACGACCATGCGCATTGATTTCAATATATACGCTGCCGCTATTCTCGGACTGCATGACTTCATTTCAATGCGCATTTCAATGCGCCTTTCAATTGCACCCCAATGACACTCGGTCTGATGAGCCCTTTGCGCGAGAATGGTCGAGGCCATGAACGAATGAAGTAGCTAAAAGCAAGAGTTGGTGTAGTGACGCCCTTTCCCTAACACTGACAAAAAATATCCTCTTCTCAAATACTTTTAACCGTCCTATTCACAACAATCAATTGTCAACTCAGCCATTCTTGTGTGAAATGTCAACTATTTTTTTTCCAGAGATGGAGCTTTTTTTGATTATTTCTCTGGTTTTATGAAGAAGACGCCTCTAAAAGACCGCCATTTTCTTTGTATTCTATCATATATCTGGTAGTATTACTAAGAATAACACAGCGTATGCCTGCGTGTGGGCGCGTGTGGTTGGAGCCCACTGCGACAAACACCTGGAATCGACTCTCGCGCCCATGGCCCAGCAAGCCTTCCATCCCTCCGGGGTCGGCTAATTGGTACCAGACTCGTCTAGAAGGATAGCAGCACTGGCACGATACATCGGCAGGCCACCTCGAGTCATTGTAAATGCCAGATATGCATTCAATCACCTCCAACGATTCTTATTGAAGTTGAATGCATGGCGCATCCCTCATGGATTGATCAACGCCGGTAGCTTTACCCTTTTTATGCCTGCGTTTACGTATGTGCATAGGTCATAATTGCACATAAAATTCTTTACTCTACTATGTCACTATGATGTATTGCTACTCTGGTCACTAATGCTCATTAGGAAAGCAATTAGATAGATATGTGATTGCATATAAGAGGCTTTACACAGTGGAATTCATTATGCTATCACTGTTTATCCACGATAGCTCTCAATAACTGGTAATAGACATGGTGACAAATTGCCGCGGATAGGCAATTTAAGTCTGGTGACAACACCTTACATTGTATTGTTTCAAAACGATCAAATAATAGAGGAACATGAAGCTTCATTATCGTAGTCTACCTGTATATTCGCTTATTTGATAAGAAAAGGGCTCTCGGCATTAATCCATCCCTGAAACTTGCGCCATGCACTCGATTTCATTAGTATTATCTGGCCTTTACAACAATGACTTGCGGTGGCCTACTGCTGTATTGAGTTAGTGCCTCTCTCCTCCCAAACAAGTCTGGTACCAATTGCCCGACCTCAGAGGGATGGAGGACTTGGTGAGCCTTGGGCGCCGGGATCGATCCCATGTGTATTACGTGGTACCTTCGGCCACTGCGCTACAGATACCTTACCTATTTAATATTATTTCCACTATATCACGAACACATTAGAGAAACAATACCTTCCTCGATTATTATGCAAACACGAGGTTGATAAAAGGAATTATCAGGATAACCTTTCGACGTCTTCGTGTTTTTCGGAGCTGGATTGCTTGGAGTCGATGGTCCACAGCTTGTTGTCGTCACGATGTGGTTGTTCGTTGTTTCCTATTGAGTCGAACCCAGTGGTGGGAGCACCGTTCGAACGGTTAATTTCACTCAGCGGTGCCCTTTTTTAGAGGACGGATGTTGCTCGATTCCCTCCCTCAATATGATGCACATTTGGTGAGTAATCATCCTGCAGCGGTCGATATCATGGACGTCACTTCAATTCTCCTGCAAACAAAACATTTATGTTCTACTATGGAGGTGACGTAGTTCTGCAGTAAAAACTAATATACTCTTTTTGATTAGCACTCGAACTTGCACTTCTAACTTGAGAAGTATTAACTTGTAGGATCAAAATAATCTACATAATTAAGTGAGAACGTATTAGCAACAAAAATTTGCAAGGCTAGCATGATTCAACTTTTGTTCTAAAATGACTTATGCTGAAAACGACGTTATAATTCATGGACAGAGTACATCTGGCAAAAAAGTAGATATTCAGCGAAAAAAGTCTCCGTAGATCTTACAGAGGTACGGTTCCTGATGAGCCGTCGAATGCTCAGTGTTTCTTGCTAGCGGTTCGTTCGTTTGGTTGAGTCACACCACTCGAGATGGATTTCGGTATTTCCACTCGTGAGCCATGCCAAGAATGACACTATTTCAGAGGTTGTTATGGTTCGAAGAATCATAGTCACAAACAGACCTTCTTTTGATGTATAAAATTCCACGGCTGATAAGCATTAGGAATCCCGGGTGGGAAAAATCAATGTCGAACCAGCGAAATAACAGTGAAATTAAAATTGTCATGTGAAAAAGTGGGAGTTCCTTTTCACTACATCGAGAATATGGTAGAAAAATTGAATACGTGCGTATGAAAACTGATATTCTTTAATAGTTCAAACTTTTATTTACTGTAATCATGTATTTCCAAGAGGTTGTTAGAAAAAACTCTTCATCGTGACGAACGCATCGCCGCCGTCGCCTGCTTCAGAGTCGCAGAGTCTCGAAACGAGTGCCCACAGCGTTGGTTTTTTGCGATACGGGTTTCCGTAGACGTAGCATCATGTCGAATTCAGTGGAGCGGAATGCCTTACCATTGAAATAACCTCATTTATTACGAATGCTTTGCGGACATGATGCGAGGTTAGTTTAAGTTTTCGTTCTTGATGTTGTTCGAGGGCTTACGTATTCGCAACTTCGTTTTCCTCCAAGCCGTGGTGTTGCGTGGGGGATCAACCGTGTATTACTCCTGAGACGAGTGATCCTATACAACTCTGAAGGAGACGAATTTGCCGAAATGTCAGCCTTCGAACCTCAGCAAAGACAGCAGCAACAAACAAAACAAATAGCTCCCAAGATCGACTTTCTCTTAACCTCGGCATTGGAATATGAATGTGTCGTTTTCTTGCTCAGCAATCGCGAGGTTTTTAAACAGCATACATTTACTTCCATAAAGAAAACACAATACAATACAACGCTAGCTGACGTTTCGGCAGTATCGCCTTCTTCAGAGCCTGGAAGGGTATACTGATATACAATCTACTAGGCCAAACGCTTCAATAACACTTACAAAAAGACGAAGAACTCTCCGGCAATTACACAATCAACAACTTCTCGAAAAACCCACCGCTTTTTCGTGACTTCCAGTGAGGAAGTTTAGAACAGCTGATTATAGTCGCATGTGGTTGACGACTGCACCATCCCACATCAAAAATCGATGCGAACGTACGAGATCAGGTCGCGTATGATCTCCGGGCATTCATCCCTGCTATTCATTGTAGGGCTTTTGGCATTGATCCAAAAAGCCTCAAGGAGTTTTCGCGCTGGTGTTTTGGACTCCTGTGCAAGGATATTGACTTTCACTTCAAAATCGTCTCCGCTATGCTTTTGTATCCTATGCGTGCCTAGTGAGGTGCTTCGTCTTAGTTTTCGTTTGCCATCTAGGTGTTCTTTTATACGGATACACAAAGGTCTGCCCGTTNTTCAATAACACTTACAAAAAGACGAAGAACTCTCCGGCAATTACACAATCAACAACTTCTCGAAAAACCCACCGCTTTTTCGTGACTTCCAGTGAGGAAGTTTAGAACAGCTGATTATAGTCGCATGTGGTTGACGACTGCACCATCCCACATCAAAAATCGATGCGAACGTACGAGATCAGGTCGCGTATGATCTCCGGGCATTCATCCCTGCTATTCATTGTAGGGCTTTTGGCATTGATCCAAAAAGCCTCAAGGAGTTTTCGCGCTGGTGTTTTGGACTCCTGTGCAAGGATATTGACTTTCACTTCAAAATCGTCTCCGCTATGCTTTTGTATCCTATGCGTGCCTAGTGAGGTGCTTCGTCTTAGTTTTCGTTTGCCATCTAGGTGTTCTTTTATACGGATACACAAAGGTCTGCCCGTTTTTGTTGAGTTGTTGATTGTGTAATTGCCGGAGAGTTCTTCGTCTTTTTGTAAGTGTTATTGAAGCGTTTGGCCTAGTAGATTGTATATCAGTATACCCTTCCAGGCTCTGAAGAAGGTGATACTGCCGAAACGTCAGCTAGCGTTGTATTGTATTGTGTTTTCTTTATGGAAGTAAATGTATGCTGTTTAAAAACCTCGCGATTGCTGAGCAAGAAAACGACACATTCATAAAACAAATAGCATCGAAAAACAACAGCAACATCGTATCAGCTTAGCAAGGGTAGTTCGTAAGAATATGTATGGTTATTATATCAATATGCTCGCAACAGTTTACCCCTACATCGTGGCTGGGAGGTGTTCCTGGGTGTCGGGCTGTGATGTACAGCGGGGGATTCATCCCCCCGCAGGGTTTCGCAAACTGAAAAGGAGTTCGGCGCTTCCACCAGAAAGCCCAGGTGAGAGAAACCCATTACCAGGATCCACCACCGTTCTGGTATCAAAGTAGTCGTATGGTGCAAATCTCCCTCTGATCTACAACGACGGCAAGTGCATGTGGTGGTGATGACGTAGAGCAGACTTTTGCCAGGTTGTCTTTAGGACTCCAGGGAACCACAAAGGCTAAACCAGCAAATTTACAGAGAGTGGAAGTTATGCTAGGGCCCGCTCAACCAGTGAAGACGGGCCATCCAAGTAGCCAACTAAGTAAGTTTTATATTAATTATTTTAGCCAGGTGTTTATAGAAAGCTGGTCCTTTGAGTTATTAAGTAACCTTATTTAGTCGCAACCTTTCGCAGAAGACGTTTGTTGAACTATTCCCATCCATTTCGACTTGTGTTCATGGTAGAAACTCATCATGAAGCAGTTAGTATAACACTAGAGTGCACATAACGAAGCGTCCCGTTTCTCCAATCTCTCCCGTGTCCGAAATGCAACTCTCGACGAAGAATGAAATTTTAAAGCTCTAATAAATCGAAGCTTTTGTTTTAATGGAATAAAAAAGTTGCATATCGTTGGTAAAAGGTCTGTAGGTTCTAATTATTTTGATGTCAAAAAATAAGGCTAACTGTGAACTAGCTGAGACGTACTGAGTAAAACTGAACGACTCATATTTCCGTGCATATTCGTTAAATCAATAATGCATGGCAAATATTTCTTGTTAAAATATTTTAATCTGAATATCACTTGCACTCGGTAATTTTGACCTATTATTTAGATGAATTTAATATATGGAAAACGCCTGTAACGCAGTGGTTGGAGGGGTCATGCAACACACTAGATCTATCCCGTGCCCCTGCCCACCAAGCCCTCTATTCCTCCGGAGTGGGCAAGTTTATACCAGGCTTGTCTGGGAGATAGCAGCACAGGTTTCATACATCGGTGGGCCACCGCGAGTCATTGTAAAGGCCACATATGCATTCAATTACCTCCAACATCATGGCGCATACCTCATAAATTGATCAACGCCGAGAGCTTTATCCTTTATCCCTTTTAATACATGAATTATATATTGAATACTTCAAAAAAGCTAGTCATTGGTATAATTCCATAAGAAACTTAGTACTTTTTATTTACTTCCTATTCTTTTTTAGCGACAAGGTTTTATATGGAATATAACCATAATGATGCTAAGATATTTGCAAATTTCCGGACCTCTGGTGTCTGCGATGGGGTGCGAACGCGCCATTACCCTTTCCGGGGCTAACGCAAGCATGTACTTTATATAATGCTCTGCTGTTAAAAAAGAATAGGCAGTAGATAAAAAGTATTACAATGTGATTTATACCACAGCTTCAGCTTTGGGTTCAATGCCGATTTGTACTTGACGGGTGATCGCTGACTGACCACCAATAGGTCAAGAACGGCTTAGAGGAAGGCGAAACGAAAGATCGCGGAGTGTGGTCGTGAACGCATTAGTCCCTGGAAAGGGTAATAGCGCGTTCGTTCCCTGCCTCAGACACCAGCGGTCCGGTGTTTTGCAAATATCTCAGCATCATTATGCATGGCGAATATTTACAAAATGTCATTCCAATTCGAAATATGCTGAGAAATTGAGCTTTCGAAAAGTCGGGAACGGAGTTCAAATCTTTAAAAAATCTAGACGCCATCGTATCCTTCCAGAACAAGTTCCGATTTCGTGTTTGGCATTAGAAATTCGAGTATTTACGAAAGGAAGCAGGAACAATACGTTTTGTAGATTCCGGGAGATCAGAACTTCATTGTGGTAGTATAGGAGTCTGAACATTGTGAACTTTTATCTTGTATGATATAATGTATAATTGTGAAGGTGCTGAGAAAAAATTCGAATGAGCCATCTAAGAATAAATTCGAATGAACCCGGTAAGGACAAAAGCGCGTTCGTTCCCCACCGCATACATCTGCGGTCCGGAGTTTTGCAAATATTTCACCGTCATTGAAGTTATATTTCACAATTTATACCTTGCCGTTAAAAAAAACAGGCAGTAAATAATACGTTAAATTATTCTTCTAATTATTCATCTAAGAATAGTGTCAACTAATAGTGTTTAGTGTTAACTATCGACGTACTGCATTGGACAGTATATTGCTCTCTTATTTCATTAAAGCGCAAGGGCTCAAAACATAATTTAGGGCTAAGTTTCAGTACTGATGCAGTGATTTTGTTATGAACATCATAACCTGAACATCTGATGATCTCAGCTATACCGTCCTTAATTTCCTGACTCCTAGAATGACTACTCAATCACGAGCTGAGAAAGTCTCACTATGTTGTCGTTGGTTTTGCTGCAATTGTTTTTATAGACGTATCTTAGTCCTTGTTGCGTAACAAAGCTGCTCAGTGCCCTCAACACGATGGACAAATCACGTTGGCGTTTTATCTATTTATCGAAAAGTAGCTCTAGCACCCATAGTATACTTTTTTCTTAGTAGACTCTTTTTCAGGTTCATAATTTGACAAGCATGTAAAATATTTTCAAGTATTTGTGAATTGGAAAATTAGATCGATCAATAGATAAAAATGGCGACGTTAGTGAATTGGTGGAGTTTTCCATAATGAAATAAGATCCATTGTCATATCAGGTTTGAGAAATATTCCGGAAGATCAGAAAAGTATGTAGAATCTCTTCTGTCAGGTCGACGTCATCCAATGCTTTCTTCATCACTTTATTGTTCTTGTTTACCTTCACCCTTTCTCACTCACTCTATCTCGATACAGATGACTTTCTTACTTGTATCGAGTTTTGTTGCATCTCTTTTTATATTGATTTTAAGAGTCAGGAATTCATCAAAACGGCCTTGAGCTAACGTTGAGTGATCCTTCATCCTGCTTACGCAGCGACCAGGTTTCTGACGCATACGTTAGGGGAAGAAGTACCGCCGAGTCGAAAAGGTGGGCACGGAGTCGGGTGTTCTTTGTTCTCTTCACTACATCCTCGATGCTCTTGAAAGCTCCCCAAGCCGCTCGTTTCCTTCTGCTCAACTCTAGAGCTAGGTTGTTCATCATATTGATTTTCCGACCTAGATAGATATAACTGGAGCATTCGGAGATATTCGTTCCGTTGAGCGTATGGGGCATGTGAAACCAATCCGTTCTTCATGAACATCGTTTTTGTAAGATTTAGTCGTAAACCAATATTTCCACGGGCTTTATAAAAGTCGGCCAATATTCGTTCCGCTTGGCTATTGTTTGGTGTTATAAGGACGATGTCATCAGCAAAGCGAAGATAATATAACCGCCGACCATCAATGTGTGGAGAGCCGAGCCAGTTTGTTCACGAGGACTGGCGGTAGGTTTTTCAGGTGTTCTGGTTTTATCCTGTCCGGACCTAGTGCGGTGATTTTTCACCGACGAAACGGCATATCGGATTTCGGAAGGGAGAACCGGTGGTACAACATATCCATGTTCCTCTGTTTCATATGGCGGAAGGAGTACGTGGCTATCGAAGAGATCTGAGTAGTATTCGTGAATGATTTTCTCCATTGCGGGACGCTGTAACTGCTCCGTATGGGCATCGGACTGCAATCATCTTGATCTGTTAATTGGCTAGGCTTCGGTGGGATTTCCGAATGCTTTTCCCAGCCTCTGCAGCTTCGACCATTACTGCTGCTCTTCTCTATTTAAGACCTCCTTTCATCGCCTGTCTCAATTGCACTCAATTAATTCTGCGTATCCTTCAGTATGGGCAGTTTGGATCCTACAAATAAACGTCTATCTTTTCTTTGGACATTTTCACCTTCAGATTTAAGTGAAGTTAGCTTTTGGTTTCACTATTGAATTGTCTTGATCCACAAATTTCTCAACATTGATTTCCTTCCATCTTTGATTTCCATGAAAAATAGGATGTGTGAAAAAAGTACGAAAAAAAACATTTTTTTAAACGACTTAAACGACGCGAAGTCGAACAGAGTATTAATCGGGAGACCATTAAAGACGACATAGCAGTGGTCTGAGAAGCTTCGTAACTGAGATGAAAGTTATGAAGACGAGGGAAATTGCTGATAATCCATTCTAGTAGACAACGACCATTTGATGCTGTCTAAAGCGGACAACACATACGCAATGGTTTCAGTGCTGCTGAGGCTACGCAGGTCAACACTCTTGGAACCTTTAATCGCAACTCCTCACATGGGAATCGAATTTGAACACGAACTCTACAGCCTTGATGAGTGACATTTGCAAGACGAGGAAACTGATTCTTGGAGCTCGCGTAGCAATCAACACCAACAACGACTTATACCAACCTTGCATCAGTTTAACAAAAGGGGAATGAGGCAATTATTTTAACTACACGTCGAATATGAATTGCTACACAATCATCTCTTAATTCGTTACCACGCCGTCGTGACTGCTGCTGGGGAGGAAGGACCGTTTTCTGGTATCGCTGCCAAATACAATCTGGAGGTTCCTCATTCAGCAATCTCATCAAAGTCGCAAAGGAGTTCGACATTTTTATCAAACTGAGCTGCCATAGTCATCTTCTACTTAAAGCCTGCACAAACAAGCAGTTTCATATTTAAAGAATTGTGCTTTTCGTGCTTTTTGAGGGTGTAGCGCTATAAGCAGAGGCTCGTCACAGACTGGAATTTTATACATGTGTCAATGATTATGCCAAGAATCATTGTTGACTTTTCTAGAAGTATAAAAAAAAAATAAAAAGACAGAATGGCTGAGAAATCCGTTCTGAAGATTTAATCTGTGGTTTTAGCTTCACTAAAAAAAACTTTACTGGCAAAAGCGCTATTTTTAATTACGGCACCTTTTTCGTTGAAAAGCACCAGAGTTAATTATATTTGCATTCTCATATCTCTAATTTGGAAATTTGATGAATTTTTGTGCTGGGTAGGAATGTTTTTTGTCATAATAAACCGCTTACCGTTCGGCATGCGTATCATAATTGTAACACTGAGCGCAAATTCTTAGAGAAAGAAATCAGATATTTAAGCAGGATTATACTTTCCATATTCTAAATCACAACTGAATATACAGAGGCTACATGCGCATGTGGCTCAGTGGAGGCGCCCTGCAACACCTGCATGGAATCGAGCCCCGCGCCCATGGCCCACCAAGCCTTCCATGACTCCGGTGTTGGCAAATTGGTGCCGAGTTGTCTGGCAGGATAGCAGCACTGACACGATATATCGGTAGACTACCGTGAGTCATTGTAAAGGGGAAATACGCATTCATTCACCTCCAACGATAGTTAATGAAGTCGAACGCACGGCGCGCCCATCAGGGATTGATCAGCGCCGAGAGCTTTATCCTTTTAGCATTATTACGTTATTACATCACGTTATTATATTATACTATTATTATATTATAAATAATTTATTATTATATCATATTGTTACTTTATTACTATATTATATTATGCTATTATTGTATTTATTATTATTATTACATTTACTTGCAAATAGTTTTTTTGTTTATCGTCCAGCATATTTCAAGTGATTTTTAGTCAATAGGCTACAATAACTTGGGACTTCACAGAAAGGATGTGAACACAATTCTCATTCTTTACGAAACACTCTATGATGTGTTGCGTATTGTAAACACTTTAATAATAGTAGGATAATTTGTATCAACCCCCTATCGGTTTGCCGCCTCATCGTGGCTGGACGGTATTCCAGGGAATCCCGCTGTGATGTACGGCGGGGTGATTCATCCCCCAGCAGAGTCTCCCAAGCTGAGAAGGAGTGCGATGTTTCCACCAGGAATATAGAGAACATTCTTTACGAATATTGGAATGTTCTCTATGTAAATTAATTATAATCTTATGTCAAACATTTCAAACACTGCTTCCGGTGACCTTTTCTCCATGACGATCTGATAACCTTATGTCAAACATTTTCGAATACGGTTTCCGGTGACCTT
>UYYA01005393.1:0-24264 GCA_900624975.1 Angiostrongylus costaricensis | reverse complement strand
CCGGCTGTAGATCGCAGCCTGACACCCAGGAACACCTCCCAGCCACGATGAAACTGCAAACCGTTAGGAGGAGAGGAAGATATATGGTGTCTAATCTAAATGTACCTGCGACTGCCTATGTTAACGATCGGAAAACCTCTTATTGTAGGTAGATCCAGAAAAGAAAAAAGAAAACATGAAATTAAAATGAGTGCTTTCGACATGGGCACGCGTGCATTTCGTTCAAATTAATCAAATAAACCAAATCCCGAATCGAGGAACAGAAACCGGTCCTAGCAGATGTTAGAAACCACGTTCGTGGACGAGGAAACCAGTAGTGTTCTGCTGTTACGTTCACGATTGGCACAAGGGCAGCAAGCCATTCCTGCAATGACCTAAGCGTTTCTGAGGCGCCAACAAGGCTACATTACCAATAATCGATGCTAATTGGACAACAAATCGTTCGCGTATCCCAATAAAGCAAGAGAAACTCCTTTTCTCGGTTTCGATTTTTGAGTTCAAAAAAGGCTCGGCATTTTGAAAAGTAGAGAAATGGCTTCTCTTGAAAACCTGGATACTTGGACAGGCCATCCTCACTGGTTGTTCGGGCCCCAACACATTCTTCATTGTTCGGAGTTTCGCTGGTTTAACCATTGTGCTTTCCTGGAGCCCCATGGTCGGCCTGGCCAAGGTCTGCCTTAGGTAGTCACCACCACAGGCTGTCTCAGCCCTTGTGGATCCGATGGAGATTTGCCACCATGAAACAAGTTTGATACCAGGGTGGTATATCCTGGCATCAGTTTACTCTTAGCGGGGCTTCGTGGTGGAAACGCCGGACTCCTTAGTTCGAGAGATCCTACCAAGGGATGAATCGTCTTGCTGTATAACGCAGCCCGACACCCAGGAACACCTCCCAGCCACGGTTATTCGGTAAAGCGTTGGAAGAAATGGTTTCGCTAGGTTATAAAAAACTTCTCCAGTTGTTATTTATAACTCAGGAGGTAAAGAGTAAACAGTTTGTACATGTTCGTCCCGCCTGAATTTCCTGTTCGGTTTGAACGAACTGTAATGTGGGGCGGCGCCTCACGTTCTCTACTCCCACTATCTAATCGATCCCACTATCATCACTCGTACCCGCGACACTTCATCACCGCTAAATTCGTTAGTGACGTTTCCAAGTAATTTCTTCCTCAAGCTTTCATAGCTTCTATGATATTTCTCCTCTTAGCAATATTCTGTATACCTTTGCGATGGTTTGTTAACAATGACATCAGTATTTAATTCGTTGAAAGGAGGTTTTCAAAAGGTTTCTTATTGGACCTCTGGATTGGTCACGAATATTCGTCATTTCACTTATTTCATCTCGAAATCCTTTAAACTGCTTCTCAGCATGTTTTAGGTGAATCATTGTTGATCGAGTAGTTTCTTATCGCCAGTTTCCTTGTTACTACATGATGGCAGTAGGAGCTTTTCCCTCGTCTCCTAAACTTCTAACCAGGCCGGCTTGATGTCGTCATGAACACTTGAAGTAGAACACACGGTCTCGGTTTAATGTTGCTCATGCCCAGCCTTTGTTTGAGTCATGACGTGGAAGGAAAAAATTATAGCTAAAATGTGTCTTTGAAGCTTTTAAGTTAATAGGAATGTTTTAAGACATTCTTAACACACTTTTTCGAAATTTAGCATACTACTTGGTGAAGATTAATGTCTATCGCAAATCTCAAGATTTTGGGTGCCTTAGAGTGTCAGCCGTGAGGAACTTACCCTTACAACTCAAGAACTCACCATGTAAGCTTTAGAATGCCATCCACGACCATGAGGTTAAAGCGTTCTCGTTTTGTTTTCGCCTTCGAACTTAATGTTAATTTTTACCTTTTCTTGATGATTCTCGAAGTTATGAAAGGAAGCCGTAAAAGTTCAAGCGAATCAATGTGTCTATGTATCAGTTACGTGGAAAGTGTGTTCGCGTATCGGGTGTGTTCTTGCTAAGACATAAGCCATCTAATTATACTCAGCAGATTAGAAGACAGCTATTGTCGCTTTTGTAATAGCGTGGTAAGCTAGTAACCTCTTTTCTTTCGAAGTAAGCCAACAATGTAAAGCTCTGCTTAGATCAACTTTCTCTGCCTGATCTGGAACCTGTGAAAAGCAGAATCACTGGAGTTTACACACATTGTTCAAGTTCAAAACCAAAATTTCATACTTAGTCATGGTGCCTTCTAAAAACTATTCTCTGTCGCGCCGTAAACGAGTGGAAGCGAATGCTTGCTGTGTGTTAAGATTTTTATGTCACTCTGACATTGCATTATAGAGATTCGAGAAGATAGTGGAACTTACTGTTGTCGAAATTTTGTTGTCCCTACTTCGAACAAGCACATTGGAAATTATTTTTACTGAACAAAACACCAGTCAACATTTGCTTATATTGTTGAGCTTACACGAGGTTGGTGATGCTTGATCGGCTAACGTTTCGACGTCTTCGTCTTCATTAGAGCTAACGTTTATTGCGGATGGTACACAGTCGTTCCTCTTCTCGATGTGGCGTCTTCGTCTCGCATCGAAAGAAGTCATAAAGTCATAAACATAAGTCGAAAACTCGGATTCAGTACAACTCATCAAAACATAAGTCAACGGAGTTGTCATAGGACATTCTGATCAACCCCGATTAGGTGCGCATTCCTCGAATTCCGAGTTCTTAGCATTTGATTAGAATGACTTCTAAGCTGCGATTTCGCAAACCAGAAATGGAAGATTATAGTGATGACTTTATGCTTATCCACATCTCAATAATTGATTCCTAGAGAAACATGAAAGACCGCCAATTGTATTTTAAAGAAGCATCGCGACTTTCTTCTCATTTGTTGGTCTCGATTACCAGCAAACATGTGTTTTAGCACACTTTCATTTGGAAAGACTATCGAGAATATTATGAGACAATGCTAACTGATCCACTGATTTTTAATTTTATTCTCAACAGAATGAAGTCGATGGTGCAAGCGGACTGTGGAGGGCCGAATGCACTTGTGAGTCTCGCCCAGAACTACGGTGCTTCCAATCAGCGCGCAGCTCAGACTGTTAAAAGTGGTATGGTGTTCTTCTCCTAATTCTGTTATTTGTGCATAGTCTTCAGTGTTGAATTTGTAGTAAAGTTATTAACAATAACACATTACGTTGTGTGGATCTATAATTTCCAAAAATATGTTCTGCTACATCGTGTTTGCTGTAGAACTGAAGCAAAGTTATAGCCACAGTTTCAATGCCTAAGCAGTAATAAGTTGCCGATATGAAGCGATTCCTAATGTCAGTATAGATAGAGCAATACTTTTTTGGAAAAATTGTCTCTAAAACAGAAGTGTACGGAATGAAGCGTAGTCTTGCTCTATTATTTAAGTATAATTCATCTCCGATTAAATGCGCCACAAAGTGCTTGTCCCTTCGACACTTTCATTCAAAGGCAGTAGCTGTGCCGATGGTCGTAATTGATCTGGTTCAGTGCTGAATTCTAAAAAGAAGATGTTATATCTCCGAGCGAAGCGTGGGGTAATGTGTTTACAGTTCACTCCGATTTGCTCATTGCTGTGGTCTAAGCCGATTTAAGCATAGTGGCGACTACCGTATATCCGGTGTTCCTTGCAGTTTTATTAATGAAGAAGCAAATGTCTTCAACTCTGTCTGTCTTCAACACAACTTCACTTTGAAGATTTGAAAGTAGATTCTTTCCGACATCAGTTATGGCATATTAATGCTTTTAAGAATTTGTTTTCGGATCCTTCATGAAGGGACAATCTTCCTCTGTAACCTCAGTCAGGTCTATTTTTAAGCGGATTTGTGTCTAAACAGTTCATGAGTGTCAAAGTGCGATGCTAAGAAAGGTTCATTGGCCAGTAGACTCTCCTGAGAATGGAAGCTTATTTAAGAGCAGACCAGCGCTAGGAATTATTGGCATCATGGCAACAACATAGCCGCGAACTGATAAGGGATATCGAAATTTGAAGGCCATAGCAAGGCGTTCGAAACTGCAGAGAGAGAAAGTCTTCCTCGAGCAACAAGTTGCAAATCAAATGATGTTCGTGATTTTTGAGGTTGGACCATTCAATATTGAAGCAGCAAAGCAAATTTGGAACTCTTCGATAGTCATGGTAATATGTAACTCTGTGTTTTAAAAGAGGATCAATAATTGAACAATTTCATATGCTATATTGTAGTCTTTATATTATTCTTAATTGTTCATGTTCAAATTCTTTTAATAAGTACTGTAAAACGCTTTAGAGTGCGATTATAGTTAGAAATCAGATTTTTCCCACGGTTTCTAATTCCGCTTTATTTTGCAGTCGAGTGGACGTACCCAGTTTTTCGGGGAACTATTAATTTGTTAAATTAAAGCCATATCGTCATCGAGGAAATTTGTGTGTCCTATATTTGGCACTCAATCTAAACCTGAAAGCTTTCTTTTTAGGATACTCCTCTGTTTTTTTATCCTGTTTTTTTGCTTTTTTTT
This sequence comes from Angiostrongylus costaricensis, assembly GCA_900624975.1. Classification (NCBI taxonomy): domain Eukaryota; kingdom Metazoa; phylum Nematoda; class Chromadorea; order Rhabditida; family Metastrongylidae; genus Angiostrongylus; species Angiostrongylus costaricensis. The sequence goes on along the minus strand of UYYA01005393.1, from coordinate 19,787 downwards.
CGACTTTAAACTCGGAATGATTAAAATGTTTTACGTAATAACCGAACACTCCGTTCTGAGAATTCGAAGCATGCGTTGTATTTTAATAGTAGCTTCTTTGCATTCTATATTCCTGCCGTATTAGCAATGTTGACACTTGGTTGAGACAGTAAAATTATCGGAAGTTCATTCAATACACGTTTTCCTTAGAAAAGAGCGCTTATAAGAAATATGTTTCGAACCGCCGCTAGCGTGTGCACAGGTAGAGAGCAGAGGGAAGAATCCTCGAAACTGGCGCGACAAATAGCCATCTCAAATGGTTACGAAACTGTAGCTTCTCAGGATAGGCATCGAGGAAATCCCACGCCCCAAAGCGATAATTCTAGTGAAAACAAGGCTCCGTTTCTGTTTCCCTTTATTTCAAACGAAATAAGTGCAGCTATAAAACGCTGCTTAATAAGGGCCGGTCTAGAGAATTTCGTAAGAGTGATAGAAATACCACCGGACACTCTAAGACGCCAGCTAGTTCGCAACCGCCTGTACGACCGTCTATGTACAACAAAAAACTGCATAATTTGCCCAAATGGTAGAGACGGTGATTGCATGAGTTCGGGTACAGTCTATCTGATCTCTTGTAAAGCGTGCGGGCACGAATATGTTGGCGAAACGGGTAGACCGCTCTGCGTCCGCATAAAAGAACACCTAGTCGGTAAATCTAAACTAAAACACAATACTCCACTAGGCGCGCATAGGATGCAAGAACACAACGGAGAAGATTTTGAGGTAGGAGTCACTATCCTTACGCAGGAATCGAAAACATCAGCGCGAAAAACTCTTGAAGCGTTTTGGATCAATGCCAAAAATTCAAAAATGAACCGCAAGGAGTGTCTTGTCATCACGCGTGACCTAGCGCCATACCTCAGGCTGATCCAATGATCTGACATGGACCCAGTTATCGACCATGTATTACTCTGTGCGGCGGCTATCCACCAACTAACTTAAATACTTACGACAAATAAACGGTAGGTGTTTGAATGAAGCTGTTTCTTATGCGAACACAAATCGATTTATCAAGTTTTATCTGCTAGGGTTATGAAAGTGTTTGGCTGAGTAGATCGCATCTCAATTTGACCTTTCCAGGCTCTGAAGAAGGCGAAACCGCCGAAACGTCAGCAATTGTGTTCTAATAAATTCTATATTAACAACCTCGTGTCTGCTTATTGATGAAAAACATTGAATTATCAATTAATGCCGAGGTTAACAGAAAGTCGGTCATGGGAATTATCGGAAGTTCATTCAATACACGTTTTCCTTAGAAAAATTTTGAGTTCACTGTAGGCGAATCGTCTTGTTTTATTATATCACAGTAAAGCAGGGGCGGGTGACGCAGTGGTAGGAGGCGCCCTGCGACACATATGTAGAATCGATCCCCGCGCCCATGAGCCACCAAGCCTTCCATCCCTCCGGGATTGGCAAATGGGTTACCAGACTTCTCTGGGAGGATGGGAGCACTGACTCTGGTACATCGGTAGACCACCATGAGTCATTTTAAAGGCCAGATATGCATTCAATCACCTCCAAGCAATGCTTAGTGAAGTCGAATGCATGGCGCATCCGTCAGGAATTGATCAATACCGAGAGCTTTTTTTTAATCAGTAATGTAGGAACAAAGTTGTGCAACTTGAGCATCGTACAAATTAAATTTATAAAAGGATAAAAAACGATGCTGTCCGTCATATTTTTCTCAGGGATGCGCCATGCATTCGACTTCAACAAGCATGGTGGAGATGAATGAATGGATATCAAGCCTGTACGATTAATTGCAGTCTATTATCGACAATAAGACAGTATTTTATTCTTCCAAAAAAGTTTGATATCAAATTAGGTACTATTGAGGAATAGAGAGCTGGGTTAACCCGGGATGTAGGATCGAATCATAGACTATTTTACATCACATGGCATCGCTAGCCACTGCGCTACAGCCGATTTTGAATTAGGTTGATAAGTAAGGAAATTCTTGGGTCGGAATAAAAACATTGCCGAATCACTGTTTAAAATTACGTGAATTAGCACAAGACGATCACTACCTTGTCATCAACAATGTGACTATTCCCAAAAGCCGAAAGTCTTGAGACTTCAAGTTTTCTTCATCAGAATACGTTCAGTCCAAGTTTTTTGATGTCCACAGTGCGGCAATTTCCTTCCCTTCATCGAGTGCACTCGTTTTGTATGCGTCTTTCATAAAGATTTACGTATCTAGCAAGCGGTAAGCTGCTCTCTCGCATACCCAGTAGAGAATTTTTCGGAGACTAGCAAGCTATTGCCGGCTATTCCTTCAAACTTTGTTTTGTGCAAATTATGCGGAGGCGATTAAATTAATAAAAAACGTTTTTGGGAATATGGTTTCTTTGTATTTGTTCAACTCATGTAAAAACTGTCAGCTTTCGATTTGTGCTTAATATTCCCTCAGAAAAAATTTAGGGACCGCTCAGTGTAGACACGTCAGTTTGATAGCTCTATGGAAAATTAAAATTTCTAAAAGTACCTTTTCGGCGGAATTCTGATCACACCTCATTTTTTGTGCACTTCTTTTGGAGATTCTTCGTTAAGGGTTCTATTCGCTTTTGCCTTCATCTTCTGTTGGTGAACAGTTCGCAGATGATTTCCTACGACAGAAAGCATTGGCCACTCCAGCGCCATCGACATTTGATATGAAGGTATATGAGATGAATCATAACATATTGGTTGCCTAAAATGGAAAGAAGTTATTGGATATCCTATTTCATAATATTCGCTCTTACTTTTTTTAGTTTTAAAGTATTTCCTTCCTTTTTGACACGCATACACTATTTCGTTCTTAGTTTGAGTGTAAAAACATCTCTTTTTCAAAAGGTCGTCATTTATGTCTCTTTGAGTTAAATTATTCCAAAGTGGGTAATTGAAAGGGAGGCGCTAAACGCTACAGCTCTCCTTTACTCCCACTGCTTCGCTGTTATACTTGGGTCGTTACTTTTTGTGAACCATCCGGTTAATTCATTTAATTCAGGCTTGTTTTACTGTTCACATATTAAATACTTCCAGACCTATTGTGCAGCACTCCGTTTTAGAACTGGTTTTCCTTTGCCATCCAACGTTACTATAAAATTATTTCCATAGATTGCAACGTTGTGGTTCGAACTGCTCTGCAATGTACATTGAAGCGGACGCCGGTACAATCTTACGATCCTGTCTCACCAAACCCTCCATCTCTCTAGAGTCAGCAGATTGATACCAGACTTCTATGAGAGGATAGCAACATTGACTTCATACATAAGTATGCCACAGGTCAAATATGCATTCATCCACCTTTCCAATGCCTGATGAAGTCGAATGCACGCTGTATCCCACAGGGTTTTATCAACGCCGAACGCTTTACGCTCCACATAATCCATTTTGCAAAGCTCTGATTTGGCAATGCGTCCGCAGGCAGCGGATATGGGGTTAATCGTGGACTAAAAGAGACCTTTGCTTCTCTGAGGTATAGGTGGATCCAGAGTATGGACTCCCTCTTTCTGCTGCGCCGATTTGTAGCATGCTTTATTTACTAAAGCGTATTCATATATATATATATATATACATATATATGTGTGCGTGTGTGTGTGTGTGAGTGTGAGTGTGAGTGCGTTCTAATTTATCGGGATTGTATTCCACAAAACAATTCGGCCAATAGCCTGCAATAAAAGTGATAGGGAAGTGTAGGGGCGGTTCGGAGTTGCCTCAAACAAGTAAGCTCCATGTCTCCTTTGTTAGAGGCTGGCAAGCTACTTGTGAGTGTACTCAGTCGCTCCGTTCAGAGGTCAGCAAGCTATACGGTGGTATGAAAAAGTTAAACGCAGTGAGATAAACGAGCTTCATTCTACTAAGCCCGAAAGGGTTCCCCTATTCGGCAGTGTTGAGTAGGATGAGTATGAAGAGGATGCCGAAATTTTAGGGTCATTCTAGGCTGCATAAATCGTAAAGGACTAAGGTGACGATAGGTGCCTACAATGCACGCACACTTTCATCTGCGTCCTAACTAGAAGAGTTGATCACGCAGGCGAAAAAATAGGATGCCGTCATCGGACTGGGCGAGACGAGACGACGCCATCCATTCAGCCCCGTCTATGGCACCGGAAAAGAACTGTTTTTTGGAGCATGCTACAGTAGAAGAGTCGGCGTCAGCGTTCTCGTCAACACGACTTTAGACATGAACACCGATTCATTCGAACAATTAATAACGCGAATTAGATACTTATTGTTGAAGCAAAGCTCATCAATACCGGCGTAGACAAGACAAGACGGAGCAGCTACAGCGTCAACAAATGCAATAGAGAAATATGCCATGCCCACATATGAAATAAAGTAGGATGGATATGTCGTACCATCGGTTCTCCCTTCCGAATTTCGACATAGTATTTCTTCGGTGAAAAGTCGAGTAACACCAAGTCTGGACAAGATAAGATCTGATCGCCTGAACAACCCTCCACTAATCCTCGTAAATACAATAGCTCTGCTCTTCACACGTTACCTGTATGAATTCAAAGTTCCTACTCATGGACGACCAGCAAGACAATGCTATTGTTCATGAAGGGTGACCTCAACGGTGTCGGCAACCATCACCCAATCTGCTTGCAATCAGTCGTCTACAAACTTTTCACTCGTGTTATCCTAAACAGCATCGACAGAGCACTGAACGAAGGACACCCATGTGAGCAATCAAAGTTTTAAAAAGGATTCAGTACGATGGGCCACATTCACACGATAGCAAGACTCATTCAATTACCGCGAGAGTACAAAAAACCGCTCAGTCTTACTTTCACGGATTTAAAAAAGGCTTTTGACTCAGCTGAGATAGAAGCAGTCATGAAAGCTTTGGACATTAAGGCCGTCGTAGCTGAGTATACAAGTAACTGCCACGACCGACTTTCTATTAACCTCGGCATTGATCAAGTAATTTTCTTCGTATTTTTGTTGAGCAAACGCGAGGTGTTATTATTCTTTGTTCACGATTAAGCTGACGTTTCGGCGGATTTCGCCTTCCTCAGAGCCGCTTCCTATGAGGTTTCCACTAAGTATGTCACGTAGAGACCAACCGCACAGAAATCACATGGAAGTATAATGTGATTTGGTTACTTATATACAAAAATACAAAGAAAATTACTTGAGTATACAAGGATATTTCATAGTCGACTTTCTTTTAACCTCGGTATAACTAATCAATATGTATTCTTTTTTGATAAGCTTGTACAAGCTTGATAACATTTTTATTTTCAGCTGTTTCGACGACATCGTCTTTTTCAGAGCTGATGATCCGAGTCGGTGGTCCACAGTTGTTCGTGTTCTCGAGGTTGCGTCTTGGTCGCGCATCGACCGTAGTCTTTCTCAGTGGAGTACCTCTCTCAAATGAGTCATACTCACTCGACGCCGCCTTTTTATACAGCGCTGTGGATGTTGATAACAACGATTGTCTGACGTTAAAGACTTGTTTTTCCATACAGTCTACCCTACAGAAGTCGGTATCATTATCAGCTAGTATGGAGCATAGCGATATTTTAGAACAGACCTTCCTTTAATCTCGGTACGACTAATCAACATGTGTTATTTCTTAAGCATTATAAAACAGCTCATAACTCTCTATAAAAGAGCATCATCGAGTGTATATGGCTCATTTGAGAGAGGTATTCCACTGAGAAAGACTCGGCTCGATGCGCGACGAAGACGCCACCTCGAGAACACGAACAACGGTGGACCACCGATCCGGATCATGGGCTCTGATAAAGACAATACCGTCAAAACGTTAGCCGAAAATAAAGAACGTTATCAACTTTGTGTAAGCTTATCAAGAAAGGAAAACAATCAGTATATAAGGTTTCTATAAAGTATATAAGGAGGAGTGCAAAAATTTCACAAGCAAGATACCACCATTCTACAACGGTATTAACGTCGACTTCAAGCGAGGGATTAGGCAAGGCAATGCCATCTCACCAAAATGATTTGCCGCGACCTTCGAGAACATCATACGAATATTGGAAGGAAACAAGATGGAAGTGAAAATTTTTGGTTCGCAATTACACCATGCTCGCTTTGCTGATGGCATCGTTCTTATAACACCAAACATAAGCCAAGCGGAAAGAGTGCTTGCTGACTTCGATAAAGTCTGCGGAAAAATTGGTTTTCGGCTAAATGTCAGAAAACAACGTCCATAAGGAATGCGTTGGTCACCCATTCTCTCTTCACGCTCAATGGAATATCTCCGATTGCTCCAGTTACGTCTATCTGGGCCCGGAAATCGAAATGATGAATGACTTAGCTCCAGATTTAAGCAGAAGGAAACGAGCGACATAGGTAGTTTTCAGAAGTATCGAGTATGCAGTAAAAAGAACAAGAGAACAAAGAATACGCAACTCCGTGCCCACCTTTTCAACTCCACGATACTTCCTGCCTTAACATATGCATCAGAAATCTGGTCGCTGCGTAAGTAGGATGAAACACGACTGGGCATTTTTCAACGCGCATTCGAGCGGAGGATGTTAGGAGTATCCCGTGTCACACAAGTAAGGGAGTATATCCGAAGCTTCAACCTGTGTGAACGACGAAAAATCAAAGGGTGCTGTTTTATACGCCAAACTGTCGAAGATAAGGTGGGTCGGACACGTAATGCGTTTGAACGACAACCGATGGACAGGAGCTGCTATTGACTGATTTCCTCACGATGTCAAAGTACTGCAGGGAGACCACCGACCCGATCGTTAAGGTTCTTGACGAAAAGCCTAGAGAAAAGGCATGATGCTCAACGAGTTCCTCGAACGAGCGGAATCCACTCCACCAGTCTTGCACGCAACAGGAAAAAATGGATGACCTACTGGCGTCCGCTCGAGTCACTCGACGATTAATAGGACGACGGGTAGTACAGGTGATATGTATTATTTTATTCCTCCCTTTGAACCATTTGCGGATGGTCTCTACGTGAAATGCTCAATGGAAAACTCATAGAAAGCTGTGAGTGTGCCAAGAAACTTTTCTTTTCTCAATGCGATGGTGATGCGACTTGAGTTTGAACTACGATATAGTATGTAGCAATCATTTCAACAATCTATATAAACCGGTGTTTGCTGATCTTCGTTAAACTCGTGTCATGTAGCCACAAATGATAGCAGTGTATAGTACATAAACTGTTGGCAATATTACAGTAAGTTACACAAGAATAGTTGTTTTCACGGATAAAAAGCTATCAATCATCTCTTTGAGGCACTTGCTACACAACTTCCAAGTATATCAACATCGGCGAGGAATCTGGCAAACAAATGGTCGTCAGAATATATTGCTCAATCTGGACATCAGGTGAATCGTTGCATTTTTTTTGGCGCAATATAAGGAAAACGTTCTAAATTAATTGCTTTGTAGAATAGGGAACGCTTTCGGAGAGCTCTACCGCTTCTTCGACTTTTTGTTTTACAATTGTTCTCTTAAGTTTCGCTTTAGCATTAAAATACATGTGAATATGTTTATTAGGTCATAGTCGGTATAAGTATGAGTCTCATTGCTCATTGCTTCAGCTTGCATCGATATGGTCACAGCAATACGCAGCAGGACAACCATCTTACGAGACTACGTGGGCGAGTGCCGTGAGCACGGCGCCACCGCATCCAACAGTATTGCAGAGGTATGTTCTACACCCGGCACCACTCATTCATCACCAAGAACTCATTCTTATTTCAGTTTTCAACAAAGTTTCCAAACAGCTTCGTTATTTGTTTCCTTTTTTAAACCATGTTTTGCGCCTGTAGCGCATTTGTGGTAATTCCATTCGGTACAAGCAAGGCGCTGGTTCGGAATCGGGAAATGGTTGCTAGACTCGTGAGGGACTAGCTGACTCTCTTTGATCTGCAAGCTTGGGGCTGCCTTTGATGAAGATCCGGGAACGCACTACTAATGCTATCCCGGGGTTGTGGGAAAATCGAGTCGACCAGCATTAACAAAATTCATGAAGAAGACAAAATCTACAGGGGAGAACCGGAAAAATCCACCTGAAGACCCTAATGGATGTGACGGATGCGAGGAAACGAATTGAATGTAACAAGTGCTGGGACCCACGGAACATTTGATGCCAGATCGTGTAAAAGAATAACGGATAGTTAAGTTATGCAAAACGAAATGAATTTATGTTGTTGGTAACACGGCGATTCGAGTGCTGGTAATCAGTGATCGGTTCCACTCAGTGTGAGAAAAAGAAGTCATTCTATTCTTAATGGTAGACGAACAATGCTCGTTTCTTAATCGAGAATCTGTTTTCTACTTTTTTCAAAAGATGTTTTCTACTTCTTTTCTTCAATTTTTCCACTGGTAGAACAGGTCCATCATATGGTGCCAACATTCGCATAACTTTCATTTTGTAGCTCCTTGTCATCTGACAGTACCATGTGGTCTTCCGAGTATTTGGACAACATCGACACATCGCTTCAATCAACACCGGTATGAAGAAGAAACTGCATTTGTTTTCATACACCAAAAAATGAACTGAAGTAGAGTTTCAAATGAACGATTTCCAACTCTCTGCATACGTTATTGAAGCTGTACAAAAGGTATAATGAATAGTAAGCCGTCTTACGTTTATATGATTATAACAGCAATGGTATTCTCACCAATCACCTTTTCTAATCAGAAATATGGTCGTATTTAATACAAATGGAAACCAGGAAATATCCTTTGGAGGCGATTTTGCAGCTATCCAGCGAATTGGCTGACAGTTGGGCACAAGAGTTCACTTCTACTGAAGAAGACTTATGGGAAAGCTTGGAGAAAGAATGGCAAGCGGTTCAACCGAATATCGCCTTTACTCAAACAGAAGAGATAACTAACTTTCGACACGAGCTATATGTTCACCAAGTAGGCTATGCTATTGTGTAGATGATGTTCCTATGAGTTTCGTGTATCCACTATTTATGCGCCCAACGTTTAAATCACTTAAATCAAGTGCAGTGTTTCGTAAGATATTCTTCGTAAATGAGAGCTTAATTGTTCCTACTGCTAACACTTGTCTAAGTAAACTTTTCCAAATTAAGGCTCACAATCCATTCCTATCCCATGCCGATCCTATGGCTGAGGGCGACCGATTTATGCAATCTGGAGACCTCGGTAGCGCCATGCTTGCTTATGAGGCCGCTGTGCAGAAGAATCCCAATGATGCCAAAGTCTGTGGTACAAGTTATTCTTTTAGACAAGTCTTTATTTTATCCAGCTCAATATGAGTTTGAAAAGAAAACAGACCAAGAAAAGTTCTTCACCCACGATGTCCATGGTTATCAAAAGAAAAAAAGAAAAACGACTGGTTTAAATCTTAGCTGATTCCTCTGTAAAAATTTCTTAGGAGTGACTCTGTCTTCGGAAGCAATTTGCACTAGGAGATTTCTCAGAGTTAGTCATCTGTTGTTGCCTCATCTGTATTGCATATAACTCCATTGATGGTCTAATAACCTGGACAGTCATCAGTTAAATTTCTGTTCCTAGTTAGATATACTGTTTCTGGTGAAACCTACCCACCGACGTTGTTGAACTGCAATCTATCCTCCTGCGAAAGCGTGATGTTTTACGCGATTTGTGTGATGACCTTTGTACTCTTGCATCACGTTGAAATGTCCTTCTTCATTTTTGTTCTTAATTACAAACATCGCTTCACATAGAAAACTCCCGTGTTTTGCCAACGGGATTGCGCCAACAATGTAGATGTAATAAAACATTTGACTGCTGACCACTTTTTGAACTAATTGCTTTAACCAAAAGAATGCTGAGATAAGAGCAAGGCTTAAAACCTCAGTTGGGTTCCGAACCCACGAACCCCATTGCAGGTTTGCGCGTACCATCCACCACACCAACCAAGTCTCAATGGGTCAGTTCTAGGTTCTTATTCCTAGACGAGCTTGTATATGAAAGCAGGAAACTGATACATAGCTTTGCTAACCATTTATTAGCACTATAACCTTTCTGCAAAGCGCTATTATTCATGGCTTCATCATGGCGCTTCCACTGATTAGCACAGACTGTTAGTTTTGGATACCTTGCCTTCACTTTATTCCTGTAAGTTAACGATCGGCACTGATGCCTTAGCGCAAATGTCATTTCCACTTGGAGGTTAGGATTGATTCTAATCTTATCGGATACTTATATTTATTTGGATACTTGGACGATCCGTCCCTACTGGTTGTGCGAGCCTCAGCACATTCTCTATTTTTCGGAGTTTTGCTGGTTTAACCATTTCGTTAACATGGAGGACCGAGATCAGCCTGTTCAAAGTTTGCTCCAGGTCGTCACCGTCACCAGGCAGTCGCCGTCTTTGTGGATCAGAGGGAGATTTGCCACCATGCGACTAGTTTAAAACCGGGACGGTGGTGGACCCTGGTGTCGGTAATGGTTTACTCTTAGCTAGGCTTCCTGATGGAAACGCCGGACTCCTTCTCAGCAAGGGAGGCTCTATTGGGACGTTGAGGGGGGATGGCGTACTTATAATACTTAATGTTGTTCACTGCTAACATTTAACTTATTAATTCTTGTTTATAAATAACGTTTTGTTAGGTCTCCTCTGTGAGTTCGTTAGATAAAGATAAGGTCTAATAATAATTGTTTTTCCTATCTAATACAATAACACTTCTCAACATGGCCCGAAAGTTCGATAGAGGCTGTAGTGAGCAACCCGGATGAGGCGGATGTGGGCAAAAACACTTTAATCCATAACGGACGCTCGCCTTTTAGCATGGATATCTGAATGGGATACAAGAGTTCTCTCCGTGATTGGAGGCTTTCTGGTTTTTTGACAATATAAAACGCTTTAATAATTAGAGTGCTTATTTAGCGGGCGAAGTACAGTGGTAGTGGGGCCCGTCATCACGAGCATTCTGCTGGTTCGATCCCGCTTCTGGTTCAACAAGCCTATCATTACTCAAGGATTGGGAAATTGGTACCGCACTTGTCTGGAAAAAAAAACGTAGTTATCTCACAATTCCAGTGAGAATCGACTCGAGCAGCATTCTACGACATTCAAGATGAAATGAAAATCTTCACGCAGCAGCCAAACCCATACGTGAATATTGGAAGACTTTAGTGGATTATAGATACCAGGAAATGAATAGAACGTGGGAAGTGCTGGTATCCGCACAGTAGATGTGAAAAGGTGTTGTATAAAAAGAAGAGTGGTTAAAGGAGTGTGAACACAGCGTAACTGTAGAAGAGCCTTTGCTCTATTGTTCTATGGGCAACAATGATATGTGAGCTAATATTTACAGTGTTTTATTAATGATCCATTTTGCAAATGCATAGTTGTCAACGCTTAAAAGTATTTCGAACCTCATGTTGAATCTATTTCGGTGCCTTTTCTATTCGCGTACTCCGTACAATAAACGTGGATGAACTAACGGTTAAATGTTTGCCAGATTATGAATGAACGTTTTGGAAACAAGGTTTTTTTTTGTAAACGTAAGGGACGGTTTTTCCGATCTCATCCATCCTGTTTCGATTTTCTTTTCGATTAGCTATTGAATGAATGCACGTCGTGCAGAGAAAGAAAAATTCTGGAACTCACTAAACTGAATATTAACACTATAGTACCAGGTACGACACCAATGCCAAGATCCACCACCGTCCTGGTATTAAACTAGTCGCATACTAACAAATCCCTCTGTGATGCACAAAGACAGCGACAGCCTGTGGTGGTGGCGACCTGGGGCATACTTTGGCTAGGCTGACCTCGAGATTCGAGGGAACTGCAAGGGCTAAATCAGCTAAACTCCTTTCTAAACTAAAGAAATGGAAATTACGCTGAAGCTTGCACAACCAGTGAATACAGGCCGTCCAAGTATCTAACTAAGTATCCATACGGAGGGTTATGGGTTAGTCATAAGTTGGATTTGAATCTTCGGCTGGACAGTGTGGAAGATGTTGTTTATTTTGATTAATTACCAATTTCTCCTAAGTGCGCATTTGCTTTTCTGTGCCTCTATAGCTATTTGAGACATTGGTATCCATTAGTTAACGTCTTTGAGTGATTCATGTAACTTTATTATGTCGGATATTTTTTGTATTTTCTCTTCTAACCTTTCTTTCATGTCTGCAATTTCTTTGTGGAACATTTATGTTCTCTCATCGGCAGAAAAAAATTCACGGTTATTAAACTATTCACTGCTTTTCTTGATGAGCAAACGCAGCAGTCGTTATAACAACATTTATTAACACACAATGGCTGAGTTTCTGTGGTTTAGGTTTCCTTCATCAAAGGCTGGAAGGCTCAAATTGACTCGCAGCCTACTTAGCCAAAAAATTTCACAACGTCAGGAGACAAAACTTAGTACATAAATTATCATTCGCGTAATAAACATCTGGTTTTAAACACCCACTGTTTTAACTGCCACGACCGACTTTCTATTAACCTCGGCATTGATCAAGTGATTTTCTTCGTATTTTTGTTGAGTAAACGCGAGGTGTTACTATTCTTTGTTCACGATTAAGCTGACGTTTCGGCGGATTTCGCCTTCTTCAGAGCCGCTTTCTATGAGGTTTCTACTAAGTATGTCACGTAGAGACCAACCGCACAGAAATCACATGGAAGTATAAGTAACCAAATCACATTACGCGTTTACTCAACAAAAATACGAAGAAAACCCACTGTTTTGTTATTCATACAGTGTATGGGCAAGGAATGTGCATGGCTCAGGTCAAAAAATCAACCTGTGATATGGCGAGCGGTCACGCGTTACGAAAAGGCATTACTGCCTTCGGTCCATCTTTGGATTTTTGGAGTTTATCAAAACTTTTCAAGAGTTCTACGCGCCGATATTTTGGATTTCGGTGCGAAGATAGTGGCTTTCATATCAAAAGCTTCTCCATTATGTCTGTGTCATATGCTCGGCTAGTAGAGTATTTGGTTTAATATTAAATTTACCGACTAGGTATACTTTTATACGGATGCGCAATGACTGCCCGCTTCGTCAATATATTCGTCTCCTCATGCTTTACATGATAGCAGATAAACCGTACCCGAACGGGAGCAATCACCGCCTCTACCGCTTGCTGCAATTTTGCGTTGTGCATAAGCGGTCATATAGGGGCCTACGAACTTAGTGGCGTCTAAGCTGTCTGGTGGTTTTTCCATCATTGATACCGAATTCTCTAGACCGGCTCTTTTTAAGCAAAGTTTTAAAGATGTATTTATTTTGCCGAAGATGAGGAGGCAGATCGTTTGCGGGTGAGATTCTTCCTCTAAACCTACCCCGGAGAGAAATGGCCGCTTGCCACGCCAATCGCAGAGATTCTTGCTTTTGCCTTCTTCCTGTGCGCACATTGGTGACTGTTCGAAACATGTTCCTCACAAGCAATCTTTGTCGTGCATGAGAGGTGAGAGAATAGGTAACGAACCACGAAATTTTTGTTCCTTGGCTTTCGGAACCTCTTCGTGATGTAGCCACTTTCGGAAAGGTTAATTCGAATGTTCAGAAATAGTGTCCAGTTTCTTTTCGGTTTTCCTCGGGTGAAAATTATATACTCTGGCTGTTTGTTTACTAACTCAAAACGTTAGCTTGAAATATCTTGTTGTGGTGAGCAGATGATAAAACTATCATCAACTACAAGACAAACTACAGTAGTGTAATGGCCGGAGATGGATATTGGTGATTTCACTCTAGACACAAAGACAGTAGCAGGGGTGGGTGCTAGTTATTGACTCATTGCCAACCCTGTAATTTGTGTGTAATATTTTCCGAGCATTTATAAGACTCCGGACCGCTGGTGCTCGCATGATGTGGTAGTGAACGCGTTAGCTCCCTGAAAGATTAATGGCGTACTCGTTCCCCACCACAAACACCAACGGTTCTGAGTTTTTCGAATATCTCAACATCACTATAGTTATATTCCATGTAATATCCTACCATAAAAAAAAGAAATAAAAAGTGACTACATTGCAATTTTCTGAGCAATTCGAATACTACGTTGTTTAGGCCCTCCTTTATAAGTCTGAAGGCCATGAGCTGCAAAATCAAAAACCCATGCATGTTTGTTGTTTTTTTTGTGTTACATAATGAGTTCAACTTATGGTTTGCAATGCGAAACGGTCATTCGACGACACAGCGTGAAGTACAGTAACGTGGAAAGACACCATCACGTGCGCGTTGTTAGACGCGCGTGAAGAAGATGATCCAGGGTTATTTGAGTATTCCTGTAATGGACTGCGATGTGATTTATGAACTGAATGAGAATTAGTGTTAAAAACGATGTTCTTCTATTCGTTGGTCCGTCGTCATGCGCTGTTTTGCGCTGCTGTGAGGTTAGAACTAAACTCTCTGTCGCGAAAATGCCTGAGGATTTTAAAAGCTCCGTCCGAAAATATGCGGAAATTTGTGTCGATTTCGCCGTTGATATATTGTTATGTGAAAGGCGTTCGAAGAATAGGAGGTAGTGATAATATCGCTGTTCCTTATTTTTCGTTCTTGTATATAGCTTCTTGTATACAGAGTTGATCTTGAAGCTCGTGCAGATTGCATGGTTTCTGTATACTCTATACAGGGTTTCTTCAGGAAAGCGCTGCGCTGATGAGAAACTTGCGCCTAATTCTAATAGTGAGCGTGCACTTTTAGGAAGAATCGTGTCTCCTAACAATGTAACCCTTAACTTTTCTGGCACGTTATCGACACTCGCTTTTGGTTAAGGTTACATTCTGGTTATTCTTTATTCTGGTTACACCTAGTATTAAACTCTTCCTTAATTTCACCTGAAATAGAGTTTTTGTGATCCAGAACATTTATGATATTTATGTGGTGAACAAATCAGTTGGATTTCTGAAATCAAATCGTAAGGAATATTGTTTTTGATTTATTGGATCGTTGTATGAATGACTTTTGTTCGAAGAAAAAGGATTTCCTGTGATGATAGTGCGTTTATGTGTAAGAATCTTAGGATATTAGACGTAGGAGACTAATATTCTTCTGTTCTCAAAGAAAGATTCTAATGAAGTCGTCGATGAATTCAACGAGTTGCAGGCTTGGTGTCATCTTGGTTTGTCGCATGCAGAGAATGAGAACGATTCTAAAGCCATACTAGCTCTCAATGAATGTCTGAAAATTCAGCCGGATTATCAGCAGGTTAGACATTTTCGAAAGTGTATTTTTTGATTTAAGCTAGATTCTTGCTAATTATTCGTGCCGTCAAATTAAAGTTTTTTTGTGAGCAAATTAGTGAAGCGGGCTCGTGAAAGGTCTCCAGGCGATACGTCACTAGTTTGTAGAAGACATGCTGTCATCAAAAGAGTGCTATGAATTATATCACTTAAGTCGTTGTATGTGGATCATCAAACTCTCGAAACTGCTTCGTTTATCCTGGAAAGACTTTTTCCCGCCAATCTTGATTTAATAAATACCCATTTTTCCTAATATTTTGTGGACTGTTTTTCTTGATGAGCTAACACTAAGTTGTTACTAAAGCACTATGCACACAATAGCTGACTTTTCGCGGTTTCGCCTTTTTCAGAGCCTGGAAAGGTCAAATTGACTTGCAGTCTACTCAGTGGAATACTTTCATAACCTCAGTAGACAAAGTATAATACATAAATTTTGTGAACTGTTCTCGTTTTGATCACGTCATTTTTGTATGCTTGTTTTGGAAATCAACGATTACTTCGTAGGCTCTTCTTGCCCTAGCAGTCTCACTGACGAACGAGTCAGCCGACAACAGCGCCCTGACTCAGCTAGAGAAGTGGCTGGTGGCTCATCAGGGCGGTGATCCCACGATTGTGCAGCAGAGAGCACGTGCTGCCTTTAGCTCCTTCCTCGATGCTGACACCTTCAAACAGGTAAATGTAAAAAATTTCATGGTGATACGGATGTTCAACGCCAACCAGTGTTCACGTTCGAAACGCTGAATACTTTGCGCTCATATCAGTGTCCTAAGGTTTTTACTCCTCGATTTAGCCTCGAATCGCTTCCGGTGACCATAATTGGGTAAGGTATGTCACGTTCCTAGAAGTTAATACTGACAAGCATCGTCAAATTTATGTTAGAATAACTTTTTAGTAAGAGGTTTAGTAGCACTTTACTGAAAGTCTTCTTTATGCGGGGTTAGATTTTATTGAAAGATGGAGCTTACAATGTCGTATACCGTTTCCATGCAAAACTAAATAATATTGAAAGAAGAAATAAAGAGGTGATCAACAGTGTTTTCAGCCCATTATTGACTACTTCTGCAGGTTGAAGAGCGATTTCTGAGTGTTGCACGGCAGCAATCAGGCAAAACCGACGCTGACCTCCAGAATGCGCTTGGAGTACTGTACAACCTTAATAAAAATTACGATAGGGCAATCGAGTGCATGAAACTTGCCATAGCGAATCGTCCAGATGTGAGTGCATTTGTGTACGACAAAAACGGTTTTTTTAATCGACTACGTACTTGCTTGGATACTTCGATGGCCCCCATCACTAGTTGTGCGGCCTCCAGCGTAATCTTCACTGTTTCGAAGTTTTGCTGCTTTAGCCATTCTGGTTTTCTGGAATCCTAAAGTCAACCAGGCTAAAGTCTGCCTCAGGTCATCATCACAATAGGCAATCGCTGCTCTCGTTGATCAGGGAAAAATTTGCCACCATGAGCTTGGTATCAGAGCGGTAACTGACCCAAGCATTGGTTTATTCTTAACTAGGCTTCCTGATGGAAACGCCGGACTCCTTCTCAGCCTGAGAGATCCTGCCAGGGGTATAAAACCCACTCTGCACATCGCAGCCTGACACCCAAGAACACTTACCATCTATGATGAAGAGGTAAACTTGGAGGGGAGGGGGGGTTTATCGACTACAATTTTGGAAATTTGGTTAAACTCGAAATTATAGGTATCTATCGATTTTGAACATTCGTTTTTTCAGTTTTATGGAAATGTCTGTTGTAGCTCTAGATTTGAACCATAGCTGTGTTTCTTATAACAAATATCATCATTTTGGCTTATTCGTACTCTTAGGATCCACGTCTTTGGAATCGCCTCGGCGCCACTTTAGCGAACGGCAATCGTACTCCAGAAGCCGTGGCTGCGTATCGAGAAGCACTCAAGAGGTATCCACTCTACGTACGAGCACGCTATAATCTTGGAATCAGCTGTCTTCACCTTAACAGTTATAGGTGAGTAGATATTGGACATTTATTTCAATGCTACTAAAAAATCTATTGCTTGCGCTTTTTTAGCTGATGAAAAATTGCGAAGACATGTCATTTCACGTAATTGTAAGGCTTGCGAGCGTAACGAAATAGACCGTAGTAATTTCTGTGGCTTAATGATCTTAATTGGCAAGCATTATCAGCATGGTGCTAAATTTTATTTTTTTGAATAGACATATCTCTTTGAAAAACGTAGCTTGAAAATCAATGATTGGTTAGCGCATATTTAGTGGTAGTGCTAGTGAGAATATAAGAATCTAATAGTTGTGTCATAGTTCCTTCTTGAAGGGAAGCAATCGAGCACTTCGTGTCCGCCTTGGAGCTACAAAAGGGAAGCGCGGACACTTCGCCTATTTGGCCGACAATGCAGTCAGCAACCATTCGGATGCAAGACGCACCTGATACGCTCTTTTCAGCACTGAGTCGACGAGACTTGAACGCTTTCAAAGCAGTACTTATGCAGACACGATCAATTTGAACTCTGTCTTTATATTGGAATTTATGAATACTCTGAAAAGAATTTGAGTGTAGTTGTTTTTTTATGCGGATGATACGGTTTCATTGGTCGCCTCGTCAAAGTTTCTATCATTGGACAACCTTGGATTTTGTGGATATCATTGTTTGTGCATGCGATCAGTTTCCTAAAAAAAANAAAAAAAACGAAGAGTACGATTTCACTTTTCCTAGTGTTACATATCAATTTTTGGTTTAACAAAAAAATTGTCGTTGCTATACCAATTACTAGCCCAAGAGCTTTTGAACTATATCCTCCAATCAACGACTATTGTAGTATAGCAAGGCCGCTGTGCTCGCGCGTTCATCGGTCCGGTCACCGATGTAGGATATACGCAACTTTAAGGCTTAAATTGGCCAAACTCACTAACCATATTTTTAACTTATGCTTTCAGTAAGTGATAAAGCTAAATGGTACATGCTTGGTTTCCTTTTCTTTTTTTTTTGTCAAATCTACTCAGGTCTAGTGAATTTCGATTCAAGTGGCAGTATGAAGCCAATTTCAGTTTCATTTTTCTTTGTTGTGAACAAAAACCACTGAAACCTTAGAAATACGGGTTTAATAAACGACACACATTTCACTTTTCTCATAGCATTTCAGCAATTTTAAAACAAGTGCGGGTAACCTTTTAGTTTCTTTATTGAACCAAAGGTGCCTTTAGCCGATAGTCTTCCACACTGTATCGTGATCACATCTTTGTCATGGGGCATTGTAATGACCCACAAACTACCTAAACAGAGGCAGGCAATAGTGAATGAACGTCGCAATCAGGCACGCTGTCTTCAGAATTGGACGTTTGAACGCTGTGAGAATAAGCAATCATATCGGCAACGGTTTTTTTTTGAGGAATTAACCGACATGGTATTGAGCATTTTTTTTGTCGAAAAATGCTAAACATAGTAAAAAAAAAAACGGGCCTTATTTCTCTAACCCCGAAAGAGAGAGCCCCCAATTTCGCAGCGTTAGGTAGTACGAGTACGGAGAGGCTGCTAAAATCTCAAAGCCAATAGAAATGGTCTAGATTTCAATAAACTATGGCGACGACCTGTACCTACAATGCACAACGCCGTCTATGACACCGAAAAAGAACTGTTTCTCGCAACATGCGACAGTAGAGGAGTCGGCAGCGTCGGCGTTCTCGCTAGCACGAGTTTGTCCATGAACATCGATTCATTCGAGCAACTTACAACTCGAATCGGACGTTTACGACTAAGAAGTCGTGCATCAATTCCGGCTTTGACAATCTTCGTCGTTTACGCGCCGACATCGAACTATGACGAAGAATAAGTTGAAGCGTTCTATATGGTCTTGGAGAAGTTCTGCAGAGAAGACCACAAATTCTTCAAGGTCAACATTGGAGATTTCAACGCCATGATTGGACCAAGAAGAACGTCTGAAGAACGTCACATTGGGATCCATGGATTAGAATGAAACGAACAGGGTGAGCGGTTGTCTGAGTTTATCATGGCGAGAAGCCCCACCCTCAGCGCTGGACGTGGGAGTCTCCCAATGGAGAGTACCACAACGAAATAGACCACGTCATAGTAAATACGTTTTGACTAACCGATGTCGTTGTTGTTCCAAAATCCGACACGGCAACAGACCGTCGTCTCCTTCATGCAAGTTTCTATTTCTCGTGGAAAGGAGAAAAAGCCGCTAAATTCCAAAACCGAAATCCCTTGAGGAAGCTTCGGTGGGCCTTGCGAATGCTTTCCCCAGCCTCTGCAGCTTCGGCCCCCCGCGATTTGAAGACGTGATTCCTGTAACAGTTCCCTGGATCGACTTTCTATTAACCTTGGCATTGTATTATACTTCAAACGCGTCGTTTTGTTGTTCAGCAGTCGCGACGCTGCTATACAGATATATTCACTTTCATGGAAAAGCACATAATACAGCAGTTGCTGACGTTTTGGCAGTATCGCCTTCTTCAGAACCTGGATGGATATACTGATATACGATTTAATTAGCCAAACACTTCAATAAAACACAAAAAGATGAAAAACTCCATATAGGTATATATATATATATATATGTATATGTATATATGAATATAAATGTAAACGATAAATAAATATAGACATAAATAATTTGGCGAAAGAGGCTT